>BGPR01026010.1:0-21862 GCA_013235015.1 Araneus ventricosus | reverse complement strand
CAAGGTCCGTGAAAACTGTAGCGATTCCCTTGGCCGTGAAACAGATGCCAATTGCTTTAGTTCCAGATGCTCTTTTTAATGCATGCGCCTTATCTTTTCAAGTAAAGATTATGTGACCGACTACAGGTGAACGGTTTCTTTTGAAGTCAGCTGAGAAAAAAAAATCAACGATATCTCCAGAGGGAGCTGCATTTTTACCTCATAGTAGATTTCAGTGTTGAAGTTTCGTGTTTTGAATAGTAGTTACCATGTCAGTTATATAATAATGACATATAATAATAAAATTCAAATTTAGACCTTAAAATCGCTTTTCCTCGACAGAAAACCTATTCTAATTTTGAATCTGCATGGATGAGGCCTCTGATGACATCATCCACCAGATTCTTCTCCTCCTCGTTCTTTTTCATTCGTTTTTTGTTAATATTATCGTATTTTTACCTCTATAACAGTTAAAACTTCCCTTAATTTGTATTTATATCTTTATAATGATGACGCATTATTTTCCAGAACTGCATGGATTTAAGCCCCCATTACACCAGTTATATAACAAGGTTTGAGAATTAGGTATGTCACATGTTTTGCATGCATGCATACCGACTCCGCCCTATCCGAAGCCGTGCGAATCACAAGAGGCCATTGCGAAGCAGCCTACCCAATACGAATGTACCCAAGGTCCCCACAGGTTACTAAAAGCACAAACAGTTCAATGCACAACATGCAAAACGATAAAATATCAAATAACAATTAAATAACCAATTTAAAAATAATTTAAATTAAAATTTGAGAATTAGGGATGAAAATCAATATACAACACAGCACACTGAAGCACGCTTTCACTCAGAAACAGTTTGAAAACTGGGAACAATTATAATGTATCTTGGCACTGTAGAATACAGTTTTACTCTAATATTTTCTGAGAATTGGGGATAATCACCATACAATAAGGCATATTAGAACTCGGGTTTACTTTAGGAAGGTTGGGGAATTATGGATAAGATCGTGTAACGCAATACACTAAAATACAGCTGGGTAATTAGAACAACTCTGGAACGACTTGAAATTTATCAAGAACTTCTGAAAACAATACGTGTAAATGAATAATGATGAATAAAATTTGCTAGGAACAAGATCTGCATTATTTCAATATTATTTCAGGGATGATAGCATAGGTGAAAAGGCAGGAAAGACCCCTTAAAATGAAGGAAGGGAGGCTTGAGCTGTTTTTTCCGAAACGAATATCCTTCCACTGAAAATGGTACGAATTTGAAGATAGAACTTCGTAAATATTTATCGCGATCTAAGGAAATTTTAAAAAAGATCTCAGCTACAACCAAGGAATTCAAAATACCAGATTTTTGAAAAAAGAGGAAATAATGCTTTTGATGTCTTGTTAAAAAAAAAACCGCCACAGCTTAAGGACTTATCCCGAGTTAACTCGTCCTAAATACCTTAGGTTCCAAAATAACTCTGTTCTTAAGCGGTTAATGGTGCTTACTGGTGTTAACATCGAAAAAAATTATATAAAACTCATCAATGTGCTCTTCTGTGAAAATTCCTGCAATGAAAATATTTCTACAAATTAGCAAAATGTGAGTGACTAACACATATTTTCGCACTGGTTCTTTATTTCGTATAATACGACATACAGCCGTGTATCAGGTAGGTTACCTGTCATTAGAGAAATTTGATTATTTCATTTGAACATTATTTTTACTAGCTCTTTCGAAATTATAAAGTTGAGTAAAAAGAATTAAAACAAGAAAAGATCGTAACACATCCTTATCTTCTTTAGTTATATGCCAAATGAATAACTTTAAAGAATCTTAGTTTCTGTTTTCTCAATCCAGGAAATACATGTCCGCTTGATAAACGCACTTAACTCATTAAAAATAATTAACATAACTCATTAAAACTCATCATCGGCTGATAATTTGTTAGATCCTCTAATAAAAGGTATATAAGTTCAGGCATTTGTTCATTAAAAAATTGTAAATTATTTACTAAGCAAGAGTGAGATTATTTATTTACCTCCTTTCTATCTTTCATAAAAATGTATATAATTTTTTTCATTAACACAAATTTTATGTGACTAAGATTCCTATTCTTACCTATTAAATTTTCCTATAAACACTCTTTCCCCAATTCCGAATAATATTTTTACGAACTCTATAGGAATATCTTCCAGAATTCAAGTGTTTTTTTTGGAGTCTAATCAGCTTCCAAGTCAGCTGCCGGAAAGCGGCAGGTAATAAAAGTGAAAAACCTGCTGACTTCTTCAGAGGAACAAAAGTTTTCAAACACAGATAAGTACTTTCCGTAAATGTTGACCGAAGAGCTAATCGCTACGAAGGCTATAGCGTTACATTTCTATCGGGAAGGGTCTTATCAGAAATCTATGTTTAATTGAAATCACTTTATTTCGAGGTCTCTGATTCTATTGTTTGTTTTGTTAGGGGTGGAGCGTACAGACTGTGAATATTAACGGAATCAGCTCATGCTCACGTGATGCATAACAAATTCACCGAGGGATTTTAATTGCGGGTGGAAATGAAGGAAGTGACGTCATAAATGAACGTAATATAAGGTGCAGTTAGATGTTTGATGAAATGTTAGTTAAGTTTGTGTTGTGATTGTGACGTCACCTGAATATACGCTGTTACGCAAGACTAAATGAAATTGTTACAAGTGCTCGCAAGTGACTCACAATCACTGAGTGTTCGCTTTTGGTTTTATGTTCACAAATTTGTTGAAAAAAATATTCTAAATTTTAAAATGAAGCTATTCTGCGCACATCTAGTTTTTATTAAGAATTAATTCTCAAGCAGTGATCGAAGAAAATATTTTGCTAAAGCTAAAATCATTAAGCATTTCCGAATTCGTATAAAAAATAATAATTACCACTAAAAACAATCAAAATTTAAATTCAAAGCAACAGAATAAAATTTAGGTTTATTGTCTTTAATATAGAAATGCATTACCTTTAGAATTGCCATTAAATTTCACCAGGAACAGAATTTTCAGCACTGAAATTTGTTCTGAAAAATTAACACATTTTCTCTTCCTTCTGTAACATCCTGAATGATTGTCATATGCGTTTAAGGAATCAAATACAATAATTAGTGTTGCCAAGAAGCTAGAAAATAAAGTGTAAATCTCGTACCCCTAATCAGTTGATCTCCTATTTTAGTTTTCACAACAATTTTGCACTGATGTGAAGCTACCTCCACGAGTGCAAGGCAACCCCATTTTATGATATTTTATTGTTTATAAATCACGCCATGTCTTATTTGAACATTTTCTAGCAATAAATAAATAAAATAAAATGATAAAAAATTAGCAACTGCACTTTAAATATGTTTGCATATTTTCACAGTGACAAGAAATAAATTTCTTGGTGGTACAGGACATTGGATCCTCCAAACGCTTAAAATAGTTCTACATATTGAAACAGAAAGCCGGAAACATCGGTTAAATGCCCTAAAGCAGAGGTACCCAACCTTAGTTATTAGGAGTTAGATTAGTTAGGAGTACGCGAAATCAAACTTTGTAATAGTGGAAACAAGAAAATGTAAGGAATTAAAAAATTACAGATTTTTTTCCCCCAAGTTAATACTTTTTTATTTAATAACCATACCACTTGAATAGTTGATTATTACGGAGTGTAATTTTATTAGTTAATGCGAAATTATTACAATACTGATTTCATTTGTTTTGGCGATGGACTAATACAATTGCATAAATGTAATAAAATATAAAATAAAAAATAAGTGCTGCAAACGTTATTAATTCGACTCATTTGACTCTTAAGGTAATGTAGAGCTCTTAACATTACTGATAAAAATTTCTTTGCATAGACGGAAGGTTGGAGGGGGAGGATATGATAGTAGAGGTTACGCGGAAAAATAAAGACTAATCGAGGGATAAGCCAGGGAATAAAGGTTGGGAACCACTGCCCTAGAGGTTAATGTCTCCTCGGAGAACATCTGAAGTCAAATCTTTCCTGGGCGTTAATGCGTTTTAAATATCACAAACCTATATTAAAAGAGTGAACTACAATGGTACAAAACTTAAAAATAAAGATGATCCTATCTGGTTAGTATGTCTGCAATAAAATGCATATTCAAATATAAAGAAAACATTTCCTTTATAATCAGTATTATGGAAAATAAGCAGCTTTGCACAGATATTCTAAGACTGAAACCTTACCTTTAATAGCTTAAAAGATTCTGCTGTGTACAAATTATTTGAAATGTTATTATGCAGACGCATAATATTTGGAATATAGGTCTTTAACGATAAGTACTTTTTTTAACTTTTATTCAAATAAATGATTATTGAAAGGTTTAATTATTTTTCTGTTATCAAACCTGTAGATATGTTTCACCACTATTGTAAAGATGTATTTTTTAATGGAATTTTCAATAATTTCTACATTAGTTTAATTAAACTAAGTTATTTACTTATTTACAACAAAACAGTTTCAGAATTTAATATAGGAATTTCTTTTAATGGCTTCGTGTGTAATGGTGTCAGTAAAACTGTCAGCGCTATAAAATAAATAAAATTTTCTCTTCCTTACAAAAATGTTTTTCTAGAAATGCAAGAAAACAATTATTTTCTTCCTTCCTTCGTGCTGCCATCTACTGTTCCAAAGGCACATTAGCCTCCAGAAAAATATATATCTCAAAGATTCATGCTGCCATCTGTTGACAGACTTTTAGTTATAACCTTTAGATAAAAATATTAAATTGTTTAAAGCAAAATACAGTTTTTAAAGAACTGATATGATCTTATATTTATTTTTTAAAAAATTACTATGCATTCTCATATAATTAATAAAAGAAATACCCTGTCAAGCTTCATTATCTCAAAAAAACAACCGAACGGTTCCACAAGATTTCAGATTATTAAGAAAACAAGTATTCGCACAAGATATGTGAATGCACGAAATATTTCACTAATTTCATCCGGAAGCTTTCAACTCACTAATAAAATCTCACTTAAAAACTCACTAATAAAAATCTGATACGGAATATTTATACTAATATTTTTTGACGATTCGTATGTATCCGACACTATGATTTTGACAACTAATGGTACAATTCTGAATGAACCAGAAGTTGTTGCTGTGAACAAAGTCTTCAAGTCACGCAAAGAAACATGCTAATGCTAATGAATCCTTAGCATTCCAATAAATATTGAAGCAACTATCTCTAAGAAAAATAAACTAAAAACTACAAATTTAATTAAATATTAAACTTTAAAAAAAACAAATTTTAAAAATACTTTTATTAGCATACTAAAGAGTAGATTTTTTTTATTTTAATGATTTTCTGCCTTTCTGTCATTAATTTATAGTTCATTATTATAAGTATTATGGATTCTTGATATCTATTATTTTCTAAAACTCACTTACAGGTGAAGCCTCTGATACGGTATTAAAATTAATCGATTAACTGATGATTAATTTCTGAAAATATTAAAAGATTATATTGTCATAGCACACTGTCACATACGTTAATAAAATTTTTAAACTTTAGCACGTCAGGAAGTTAGAGGAAAATTGATTGAAAATTACATTTTTACAAACATAAAATAAATAAAGTTAAATAAAAGTGTGTATAAAAGCATAAGTGCTCAAGGATGTTCTAAATTCTATCATAATATCATTCATATAGTTTATAATTGAATGTTATATAAATTTTAAATCAAAATTTCAAGAATATAATGTGTCAACATTTCAAAAATTCGAAAATTACCAGTGTGGGAAAGTCAAAAATCCGCAAAGCCGGCTAAATTCGTGCCACAATCCCTACGAGCGTTTATAG
Source organism: Araneus ventricosus (assembly GCA_013235015.1). Taxonomy (NCBI): domain Eukaryota; kingdom Metazoa; phylum Arthropoda; class Arachnida; order Araneae; family Araneidae; genus Araneus; species Araneus ventricosus. Next base: position 16,034 of record BGPR01026010.1, on the reverse strand, counting down.
CAATATGCAGATACAGTTCTCAAACAGGAAATATAGAACTTGCATGAAGGATATTTCTTGATTATTTTCCATACTGGTTGAGAGATAATAAATTGTAGGGACGAACTTCAATTTGACTGTTACCATTCAATAAAGAATTTCACTTAATGAGGGATTTTCTTTAAAATATCAGTTGCATTGGCAAAATTAAATCTAAAAAAATTAAATTTGTTCAATTTACTTTTCCCCCCAAAAAAATTAGAATAAAAGCCAAAAACATTGCCTCTTCACGTTTTCAGGTTGAGTAGAGAAATTAAAGTTTTATCCCGTTAGGAGATTCAAATATTTAAAAAACGAATTCTTTAGAGTGTTACAGTAATAGTAGCTCATTACTAAACGATTAGCGTTACAAAAATTAACTGTGAAACATTATTGTCCTTTCATAACTTTTTGCCATCTATGAAATGAAATTTTACTTCTCTCTTTTCATTCTCTAATAATGATTTATTTATGGAATATTAATTATTCATTTTACTTTAATTCTGACGTGTAATTATAAATTTGCTTAAAAACATATGAACAAGAATACTGAGAGACACTTAGACGTCACGTTTTATTTACATGATTCTACAAGGACACAGCATTTTAACCCTCTGAATGTCCGACTCAGTCATGCCACTTTTGTTGTAAGGATAGAGCAGCTTCTGTCCATTCTTTGCGTCCAGGGTGTGTGACTTGCCGTCTTTGGAGAAAGCTTCATTTCCGTAGATCATGATGGAGTCATAATCGAAGGGAGAGAGCAGTATATTTTGAGAATGAGACAGTTTTTCGAGATTGGGTTCCATTCCTGGTGAAAAAAATATATAATGACTCATTAAAATATGAATGTCTTATGATATAAAATACAGATCTAGAATTTAAAAAGATAGTTGTAAATATCTGACTTACATTGCGTTTTTCATTAGTCTTAAATCATCCTCTGTTTTATTTAAATGCACATACTTTTTTCACAAACCGCTGCTATCTTGCGCCTAAAATCAACCTTTCATGAAAGAACAAAATTGATACACATTTCGTGGCTAATATGACAAAGCTTTGAAATTTTTCATCAAAGCAGGCAATAACAAAGATCCGGAAGCTCCAATACCATACAATAACGAAGTTTATTGAGAAGATACTATGTTTTTATCTATATTGTACCGAAGTTTAAAAAACGACTTTGATTATTTGACTTAGCTTAGCTTTGAAAGATTAGAGAGAAATTTTTAAACGCACACACACATCACACACGCGCACACAAACATCACACACGCACAAACACACATGCACGCGCACGCACGCACACGCACGCACACGCACGCACATACACACACATGTTAGAAAAAGATTTTTACTTCTCCCCACCAGCGGTATTATTTCGGATGCCATGCATGTATCATGCCAGGTGAGAATTATGTATTCATTCCAATGTGGTAACATTTATCTATTGTTTGTGCAAGTTATATAATCTTTTCTTTAATTTTTCTAATGAATTTTAACTAAGATTAGTTTCTCTACAAATTATTGGACCCTAGGAAGAATTCAAAGGACAATGCTGGTTCTTCCGCGGGGCAATTCAATCTTAAGTATTATTTTATTATTGCCTCTACAAGAAATAAACAATACATTTAATTTGGTATGCTTCATAAGCATTTGTAGGAAAAGAAGGTTTAAAGCCGTCTTGATTTATCGTCAAACAAATAATTGCACGATACCCAGTATGGGGAAAACTCCGTTATGAAAATTCAGAAGTTGTTATCTAACGTGATATTGATTATAAAACTACTACCTCAGATGTTCGAAAAGCTTGAAGAATGGCATCAATATTAAGATGTTCAAAAATATCATTTTCCGAATAAATGCCGACAAGAGTGCCATCAAACAATTTTTATCACTAAATTTTGAGATTATGTAAGGTAAGACAAAACTCGGAACTATTTCAAAACCGACTGAGTCATAAACGCCTCAACAGTTTTGAAAAGATTAAACTGATTTGTTTTAAATATTGACAATGGTTATATAAGGGGGAAATTTAACTACGCCTAACAATATACACTCAGATTTCCACGTGTCAAAGTCGGTTGTCCTTCACTCCACTCTCGACAAAACAACTTGTGGATAGTTGAAGGTGAAACAAATGAGTAATTGGAACAACCATTTGCAGCTAAAATTACTCCAATATAAATTACTCCAATTTTCCCTAATTTAGGTAAACGAGACTCGGAGATAATTCATCTCGAAGGTTCGACACCCGATTCTAATTATCTTTGGAAAGGCGGAAGATTAAGTAGCGTCTGTTTTTCGCAGAAATGATTTAACTTATAAGTATTCTAATTTGAACATATTGAACTCTGGGGAAAGCTAATTGCCCTAATTGAATGCTGGAACGAGTATCGATACAAGTCGTTAATGCTTTGGGAAAGGAGAAAGTTGCTGAATGAGGTTCATTACTAATTTTACTATTTGGTGGGACAAACTTTTCAGCAGTTTCTAATCACGGTTCATTATATACGGAGACGCGACATTACTAGAGATAATTAAATGATAGTGGAAGCTGTCTTACATAATTACGTAATAACTGCTAAATCTGTCTATGGCATTGTATTGGAATAAAGATAAAGTAGATGCCTGGTTTTATTGCTGTATAAATACTAATTAAATTAGTTAAAAAATGATATGACAAAATACTGTAGTCGCCGTTTGTAGTGATCACGGATGTAACGATCAGTCTGTTGTATTGATCAAAATAGCGTGTAACGGATCTTCCGTATCTAAACACATAGAAATTTCGCCGGTTAGAATGATCAACAATTCGCTTGTAGTGATAAGTTTCAATGAGAGGACGCGACAGAAGATGAGGACAATAACGATGCAGAGCGGCGAGAAGAGAAATTCTGCAAGTACTTCGTATTTTAAGAACAGAACGCCGTCTCTTACCCCCGTACCTGTGACCAGAACAGTCGCTGAACGGTTTGATGGACAAGACAAGAGAATTTTATTTAAGATAAAAATAAAAACAAAAAATCCTGAATCTTCTGATGAGCATTATTCATATGAACGGTTTTAACTAACGAATGCTTGGAAATAAAACTGGTTGCTCTCAATAATGTTGTGAAGAAAGCTTAAAAAATTATAAGGTGAGCCCAAATGAAAAGGAGACTACAGTTATATATAAAGAAATTTTGATAACAATATTCTAATTACAGTTCATGTGGAACAATGTAACTATAAATAATCGTCACTAACATTGATACACTGATCCCAGCTCGTAGGAAGGGAGTGGATGGCTTCAGTATAGAAACTGCTGGGTCAGGCAAACACCCATTCTCGCCGGTATTGTGGAACTTGCGTACAGCCTCATTAGCGCTAAGTCATTAAGTAATGTCCTTTGCGCACAAGCGTTGGAAAGGTTGCAGTATTGTAAACTTTATCGATGTCTATATAATATGATTTGCGTGACTTTAGCGCATTGAAAAACTTTGGCATATAACAATCAATCAATGTCAGTGCCCCCTGCTTCAACGATGCTTCCGTGGGAAAATGCTAAGGACGTTAATAACTATTATTCTCAAACAAATAACTAATACCGATATAATTTAAATTAAAATATAAATAATCGATATAAGTTAATAGTAATGTTAAATAAATTGAAAATACATGAATAGGATAAAAAAAGAAACTTCTCAACAAAATTGATTGATAAAGGAACTCGTTTATAAATTTACTCTGCAAAAGTTATAAAAATGATAATTTTGATGTAACTCGGTTTATATTGCATCATTTTTTCGTACAATTTTCAGTCTGTGGTTTTCGATAATTTTAAAACTATTGCTCTTACTTAAAAATTTATATAAAAGCAAAGGGGAAGGAAAAAAAACCTGACACACGCGGATCTCTATCAAATCAAAGAATGAAACTTTAAAAAATGTTCCTCGGATTTCTCGGTAGAGGTAAGGGTAATTATCAATTTTGCCTTGGGAAAGTGGTAATTATCCCATAGAAAAGAACCCCCTGATTTCATCAATCACTCTCTTATAAAAACGACAAGTATGCGTTATCTATTGCCCCTCTAGATATTTGCCAAGTTTTTCTGCCAAAGGTAATTAAATCCAGTAAACCTACAATGTGTGCAGAAATTCCACTAGTTAATGATGTGCGGAAATGCGCCTGTGCGCATCGGACATAGAACCTTCTCGCCGTCTTCTGATTCTCTGACAGATGCTTGGGCACCCACTGTGCACAAACTTTGCCATAACCTAGCTTTTTGTTGATTATGTGATGCACAAATACTTTGCTTATCGACAGTTCAACAGCAATTTTACGTGTGGTGATACGACGATTCTGCCGTATGAGCTCATCCATAGCCGAAATCGTGGCACTGTTGGTCACAATGTGTACCTGCCCAGGGCGTAGCAAGTCCTTGATTTTTACGCGTCCCGCCTCATAACGCTGACACCACCGGAATATGGTACACCATGCGAGACACTGCTCTTCCTACACCCTTTTCATCCTGCTATAAATTTGTGAAGCATGCTCCCCTTCTGTATGAAGAAATTGGATAACTGCTCTTTGTGCTGTCCTGGAGGAATCCATCATGCAACGAACTGCGGAAACAACTCTCCAGAAATGAGGATATTGATGGGAATCCGTTAACTTCGGAGGTGTAACTGGGAATACCACGACGCCATCTATCGGCCAGCACATTAACTCACTGGGCTTTGATACAACTCCGATACAGCTAAGGTCTCCTTTTCATTTGTGCACACCTTATAAATATGTATGATTTCTTTTTTAGCTCTGTACATTGTATCGTTTTTTTTCCCCTTTCGAATTAAAACGAATGAGTACATTCTAGCAATGTTGTGAGGACCCTTTTTCCTGCTATCCTTATCAGAGGTGTAGCTAGGGTAAGTGGCGCGCCGGACAAAATATGGCTATTTTCGACCCCCATTTGTCATCAGTGCCTCAGCAAGGGTAAATAGCGCCGGAGACCGGTTAATATTTTTCCACCTCTTCATCATATTTGACTCTAAAAAGTGGCATGAACGCACTAATGTTTTGTATTCTAGCGCTCCCTAAGAGTGGCTCTCCGGTCGCTAAGTCTCTGATCTTTGCATGCCTATAGATGTTGTATTGCTACAACATTTTATAAAATATCTAAATCTATTGTATTTTTAACTTTTATTTTTATTTCAAATATCTAGCAAACTAGATATCTTTTATTTAATTTGAAAAAGAAAGTTAATAAATCTTGTATTGAGGGAAGCCATTTTCTCTCCCTTGTCTACAAAACGGCCATCTTGGTGTCACTTGTTTTTAGAAACAGAGGAATGTGTTTAAACTCAAAAACAAGTCCATTCTCAGAATTCCGTCTACAGGGGTGAATGAACTGCCGAATGGTAGAAATCTCGGGATCTTTTGCGCCCTTTGGCGATAAATAATAACTATATTGGCGGTGAAATCTGATCGCCAACAACGCCTATAAATGCAAACTCTCTATAATATTCGAGGCTTTTTTTGGCTTGGATCTGACATCAAAAAGACGGCTCAAAAGGATAGTCGATGTCTGCAATAAAAAGTGAACCGAACTGCGGTGGATAGAAACCAACCAGGTCAGCACCCACGCAGGCGGCATCCATGGACATTTAGGAGAGGTCACTGGTCTTCATCTCGACCCCTCCATGCAGTATTCTTCCCCAGCGGGAAAATCCCGTTACACACGATAGCATAACAGAGGCTAATTGATGTTACAGTTACCGGTCCCCTCGCTCCTGTTCTGGGGTGCGCTTATCTCTGTGCCATCTACAGCGGTCGCCTTGTTCCTACAACAAAGATGAATCCACTGGCACGCGACCAAAAGAGGAAGAAAAGTTTAACGGATCAGATTCCCAGGCGTCAAAATGATTGACTCTCTCCATTAGACATGGGTCCCGAAGCCTAGAACGTATCTTCCCTCACCTTCGCAACAAGCCCTTACCTAAATAAAGAAGAACGACAACGCAACCCAACGGGACTGCTGCAGATTTCCTTCTCCAAAGGGTTATCCTCTCTCATTTCTTTTGGACTCCTCGGCCTACTTCCAATGAATGTGCTATATCTGTGGAACTCATTTCTTTTGGACTCCTCGGCCTACTTCTAAGGAATGTGCTTTATCTGTGGAACTCATTTCTTTTGGACTTTTCGGACAACCTGTGATTAAAGCGGCGTTCTGTCTGTGTCAACTTCAGGCCCGTCAAACAGCTGCCTCATAAAAGATAAGTACATTTGTGTTTTGTGTTTAAATGATTTATTTGGAATTTTCCCATGAGTGTTGAGTTTTTAGTGACGTAAAGAGCACTTAATTAAGTTTCTTATGTAGCTTTCACTTATTATTTCATAATGTGCAATTACTTACATATATTTACATTCTGTTAGTAAATTATGGTCTGCATTATAGTGCATTAGTGTTTAGACATAAAATCTGGAACGAAATCAATAATCCACAGCGCTGTGCGATTTATAAATGTTAATTTGCTTTTCATAATGTTCTCATAATAAATGCTTTTCTTATGTAATCAAATGTGTCGAAGTCACTTATTGAGCATTAAGGAGTTGATATGAGGTAACTGGATATTTTATATTGAACCTGTGTTTAGATGTCTTGAAAAAAAATCAATTATCTCAGTGAGATAAGCTAACGTTCTCAACACAACATAGATTTGCATTATTTTTAAGGCATTTCGGGTATGCTGACCATTCGGATGCAATGATCACCTTGGCTTTGTCCCGCATTGATCACTAAAAGCGTCGTCTACTGTGAAACAAAATGAGATAGAATAAAATATATTCTTCATGAAATGAACAACCTTAACGTATATAGTGTGGCAACAGCTTCGTCCTGCGTGCATTGTCTACCTTGCTCATGCGTAGTGGAGAGCTTAGTGCTATAACGGCACAAGCATCATCAGTCATCTCGCTCTCACTCTTACTCTCACTTTATGTTCCTGTTGTGGGCATGTTCAATTAATTATCATTTACCTTAGTTTTATCTTGTTAAGCTTATTAAAGTTACAATTGTTGTTATGAGTTAGTTCCTTCAGTGTTGCGCTTAGTTTCCTCACACAGGCACGAGCCAGTTCACACATGCTTATCTGTCAACCGTGGTCTGTACCTTTCAAGTTACCTTGCCTAATGAGATGCAGTAGCTACTCTCCTTGTTGCAGTAACTAGAATAACCCTAAGTAAATTCTGGCCCTGGTGCTATAGTCATCGTGATAACCAAGTTAGCCTATTGACCACTGCATCTATTCAAAGTGGCAACCTTTACATTTAGTTTGCTAAAGTAGAAACTCGTATGAACTCGTTAGAATTACCTTCATAATCACAGTAGCTATTATTACTCTCTTGTATTCGAAGTTTACAAAAGGTAAGTATTGTAACTATGGAAAAGTTCGACCTCTAGATCTTCACGAATTGCTGCGTCTTAAGCCCTTAGCACATGGACGAATTTTCCTCAAGACAGTAAAGTACTAACTTATTCTCTCCAAAACTGGCTTTCGACCACCGAAATGAATGGCGAGAACTTTCAGGCCTGTGCTCTCCGTTCCTATTTAGATGAAAATTCATCCATATGCTAAGGGTTTTATACCTCCATCTATCCGAAAAACCGATTTTTGGAATTTTGTCTGTCTGTCTGTGAACATGGTAACTCTAAAACGGAGGAGGAGACGAATAAAATTTTTCATGTGGGTTTTTAACTAACAGTCTAACTGTTGTCTTACATCCTATTGAAGCAATCCTGCACACGTAATCCTACCTATGATAAATTTAAAAAAAGAGTTTTTTTTTTCTGTAGATAGTTTGCTTGCGACTGTCTGGTTGGGTCTGAACCGAAAATTATGTTGGTTCTGCAGCTATTTTTAATCAATCAGTAGAATCGGAAATCTGTATAATTTCTGTTCAATATTTACAAAAAAATATTATTCCTTTCAAAAAATTACATAACTTGCATTAAAATAAATCGATTCATTACCAACAATAAGGGAATATGGTACACTTACTACGAATTTTTCATTTTAATTATGATAAAGATACCGATGTATCTAGTATTAGTTTTAGTGAGTTTGTATCCTAACATCCAAATTAGAGTATTTTTAAAAGAAAAAACTGATATTGAATGGCTTTCTTAATTAAAAATTAGTTTTAAAGCATTCTAATTTTTTAAAAATCTCCTTGCCAATTTTTAACTTCTAATATTTTAGCCTCAATTTTTATTAATAAACCGAAATAGAGAATGACCACAAAGTCTTGCCTGATTATAAATATTTAGTGTATGAAAACTATTATAATTAGACATTTTTTTTTGGTTTTAGATATTGAAAGTACTTTTATAAAGATTTTAATATGTCCACGTACTTCAATAGAATTCAACATGTGCCCCATTGGTAGCTCGGAGAATGTGAAAGCGGTATTTTAGTTCTCGGTTGTAGGCACTGATTTGCACTTTATAAACATGCAAACTAAGCCTTTTATGAAGAAGTTTGCGGTATTTGCTGTTCGCGTGATGCATTACGAGTTGTAGGGCTCCCCTGATAGTTCAACAATTGCTTCTCTCACACTTGGCCTGCCACTAGAAAATGCTGCCGATTGTATGCAAAGCTTCTGAAAACTTTTCATATCATCGCTTCATAACCTTTTTACATCAAGAGGATTGCGTCCATAACAACTTCGAAACTCTCGTTGAACACAAATGGGCTATTTCATTCCATGAAACCAAATCACGTATTTTGTTTGTTCCTTTATCGACACCAAACACGGGCGAAAGTGATATGTGTCTTAAAAATTTAACACCGATTCATTCTTAAGGTAGAAGCGGCGTCATCCATTTCACACAAAAACTGTTAAAATTGAACTCTCCAATGATACCAAAATTACATTATCACATTCAACGGTTATTTTGTTTAAATTTTTATAATCAGGGCAAGACTGTGTGCTCACCACGTATATTACATAAGTCTGTGTATTGATTTTAAGAAATAATATTCGGATAAATGTAAATATTTTAGGTAATTTATCGTGAGAAAAAAGAGGAAGGTCAAAGGAGTTTCCCCAGCCCTGCCTAGGTATCCGGAGTCAAGAGAAGAACCGTCGTCTTGACAGCAGTTAGAAACTGAGATTGAAATTCTAACAGCCATCTTTGCCACGGCCAAATCCTTCCCGAAGGAGGTACTGAGAAGAGGTAACTCATTACTATACCCATCAGGGAAGCGAGAACCAGATAACTTCTCCGGAGGCTTCTCATCCAGAAACTCGTGATACCCCGGTGGGGATGAGGAAAAAGGGAAATTTAACAACATATCATTTTTTCCTTCTACATAAAAATTCAGATCAACTTAATTCTTTTTGAATACACAGTTTTATCTTATACATAATGATAAGCATGTAGAAAAAATTTTAAATCTCCATTCTGGAAAAGAACATTTGCAAATTTACGGTATAAAAGTGCAAAAAAGGAAAACTGAATATGGAGAAAAAACAACTTGTTTGAAGATTTGAAGTTTTCGTTTGTAAACATATTTAATTTATCAAAAAATCTTAATATCTATCTGTAATCTTTGTCATAAAAATCTAAATGATATCTATAAATAAAATCTAAATATTTCCACAAATATTAAAGATACGCTTTGATATTTTATGAACAACGAATGGAAGAGAAAGAGTAATGAAATAAACCAGCAAAATGAAAATCGATATTTTTACCAATTTTGAGTACTTTAGTGCCTTTTTGTTTTCCCTTTCTTTATATAGCGCGTTAGTCAAAAATAAAGAAACCCACAAAGCATTTTATTTTGAGGAAGATAATTTAACAAGGAGAACCAATAAAGCGCAAACATCGCATCTAAAAGGGATTTTCACACAGCTACAAGAAATACAATTTCTTGAAAAGGGGGAGGAAGTTCTCCTTTTATTTTCAGTATAAAGGAAGCGGGCTCTGTAATTTAAGTTGTACTTGCAGACAAAGTCGCATATAAGGGCTAGATATGCCAGACGATTTTATGAGATTTCTTCAAGAAAACTTTTCCAGACTTTGTCTCTAAGGTATAGTTAGAAACTGAGTGAGCAGCTTAATTCTTGAAGTAACTAAATTTCATTCATATTTTCAGAAATACTTAATGTAGGAGTACCAGTAAGTCTGATATTGCCATAAAATACAGCTTCTAATTAGCCCATTTTATGCCTGCTACAATGAACGTCTCTTTATTTTAATTTGTGCAATTTAGTTGATAATTATCTTTGATAAGTGTATCGGCAAATGTAGCTCTACAAAAGTTGTTCGCTACATTACGAAAAGTACGTTAATTTTTCTTTGTTTTCCGGTGCGAGATGGAAATATACAGTAGTCCACGCATTATATAAATGACTACCTAAAAATACAGAAACACTATCATTTAACTAAATAATTACTCGAAAGAATAGGATGATTCAGAAGCACATGACCAATGAAAAAATTCATAATTTTCAAATGAATGAAGAATAAAATATTATTTTTGCGAATAAAAAAATGAAAAAATACTTTATTTTAGAATGCAAAAATTAATTTGGCAGCATAGTTTTTAGTTGAAATTATCTGAAAGTTTTACAGTTGACTGACATATGTGTTATGAGGCCACAGTGGCTTCGGCGTCGGGGCTCGAGTGCTCCAGGTTCGAATCCCGTTTCTCCTAATGATCTGTCGTGTTTGTGGGCTTGTTGCATCATACGTAGCGGGTGAAAGCTCCTCCCGCTGGTGTGGTGCAGAAGTTTGCCAAGGGTAGCCAACTCAGGTGTCATCTTCGACATCGGATCACGGTTCAAAATTACAATGTCCATCCCGAAATAGCCCTCGTGTTGTTTCAAAACGGGACGCTAATATAGCTAAACTAAAAATCGTATATGTTATTTAACCCTTTATAAGGCCGTGGTAAGTATACTTATCGCCAACTGCATCCATTTGTAAATGATTTTTTTAAGGTCGCCATAAATTCTCGCCAAATTTTTCAATGAAACAAAAAACCTAGACCTCCGATTTCTAGTCTCAAGTCATAACGAAGTGTCTGGACTTGATAGATTAATTATTAATTAGTTAAATTAATTTTAAAAAAATGAATGTGACCGTATACGCTAAATGAATTTCTTTCTTTTCTTAAATGAATCTTAATCCCAAAGCCATTTTAGTATAACTCTACTAGAAAAAAATGGGCCTTTAAAGGGTTAAGATATGAATTGGTCGGAGTAACGGGAAGGAAATGCCCTGAATGAAATTTGAGTGCCCTGAAATAGAGTAAGTTGTCACTCCATCAGAACGGTCACTAGCAATTTGAGCGTCTATAGTTCAGAAAATAATTACTTAATAAAAAATTAAGCATTTAAAAAAATGACGGAATGCTGTCTTTTCAAACAGCCGCTGATGTTAAAGGTGTAGGACTACTTTACTCGCCTGTTTCTCGTCAGTTTTTAAGTTTAAGTAAGTTTTTTTGTAACTTCTGTTGTTACCCTTCATCTCTAAAATAAGACATTAGTTATGTTCTTAACACATGTAGTTATCGATATATAGAGGATCGCGTCACCAACTCATGCGTATTTTTGCCCAAATTTGCGACTCGGTAGTCGCTGAACTACCATTCCGATTTTCAATTTTTTTTGTAACTTCTGTTTTTACCCTTTGTCTCTAAAATAAGACATTAGTTACGTTTCTAACACATGTAGTTAAAGAGACACAGAAGATCGCGTCAAAAATTCATGCGTATTTTTGCCCAAATTTGCGACTCGGTAGTCGCTGCACGACAATTCCGATTTTCAAAATTTTGTAACTTCTGTTGTTACCCTTTATCTCTAAAATAAGGCATTAGTTATGTTTTTAACACATGTAGTTACCGAGATATAGAGGATCTCCCATACAACAATTACAAATGTTCAATGTATCGTTCTCCATTCAGTAGCTGCCATTTTATAAATAATTTGTCATATGTTTCATGCCATCAGCAATGTTGCTTAATGCTTTGAAAAATGCTGTTTCTTGTCTGACAGTAGTGTGCCTGACACATTGAGACATTATTTTATCCTCTGTAACGCATGACTTCGCCATATGCAGAACTATCTGGTGGTTTTAAGTATTGACTATACTATTAAAGAGTCCTTATTCAAAAAAATAAGAATAAAAAATAATATAAAAACATGCTTTTAACAGTGTACTAAATATACAAAATATTTTTCTCAAAACTTGGAATGTCAAAGCTAAATCCCAAAAGCGCGAGGTGTTGATAAATATATTCCAAGTAGATTGAAATTCTAATCATTTTTATAATATATTTTAAAGTTTTAAAAGAAGACTTAGGCATTTTCCTTCTTGCGATATTCATTGTAGCTTGATTTATGTTAATCATGTTTCTTAAAACCTTTCTTATTTTTATAATCTTCTACTAAATGTAGAAGATAATAAAAATAAGAAAACCTTTTCGAATGAGACCTTCCTTAACGAAAGAAGTCTTTACTATTATTAGACTTTGTCATTATTCATTAACATAAATTTTATGGAATCTTCTAATCAATTTTGCCTCAAATTCGCTACCAAATGGCGTTTTTTCATGCAATTTAAATTAAATGGCTAACTGATAATTAAATTTTGAAAATATAAAGATACTATATTGTTATCCGGAATGCACAACTGTACAAAATTTCATAACTGCAAGTACGCCAGAAAATGAAAGAAAAATCAGTTACAAAATTCCATTTAATGAAAAAGAAATGATTTAATTTAAGTAAAAAAGAGTAATAATGAAATCCATCGAGTATTTTATTTCATGGACTTCATAATGGAACAAGAACAATGGAACAACAAGAACAGAAGGAATGAAGTTAATAAAGTTTCAATTAGAGTTTCAAAAATGATTTATCTCCCAGAACTTCAAGAAACACAATATTTTTAGTTATGTGTCAAATTTCTTCAGTTCTGATCAATAACAGCCTTAAGACCATCGGACGCATCATATTATGTTGAACTTGCAGACAAAGTCACAAATAACGACATGAAATGCCAGACGACTTTACGAGTTTTCAACAAGAAAACTTTTCCAGACTTTTCCCTCTAAGGTATATTTAGTAACAGTTATTTCCTCGAGTGAGACTCTTAATTCTTCGGTATAACAAGCTTTTATTTATGCTTTTGGAAATATTAAATGTAGGAACTCTCGAAAAAGATCCGTACGTCCCAATATTGCAATAAAATGCTACTTCCAATTAGCGAGTTTATGCTTATATATATATATATATATAAGCATATATTATATTATATATATGTATATATATATATATTAATATAAATTTAAATATAACTTATATGATCATACACAAGCAAAGTAAACAAGACATATCAAGAAGCATATCCTATACTAAAAAGTCATTATTTGAACAATACAACCAAATTTAAAACAAAATCTGAAGAATTGAAAATACTATAGATACCATGAACAAAAAATTAAGTTTAAACATTTATATGGCAACATGTAAAAAAACACTGTTTTTATTAAAAATATTGAAAACGGCAATCCAAGTATATGGAGTTTTCAACAATTAATATAGCAGCTTGGCTGTGGACAAGCTTTAGCCAGGTCAAATTAATTTTGCTATACAAACCATCCCTGTTACTACAGTTGTTGAAAAAACAAACAGGGTAATTTATCCAAATTGAAAGAATTTAGAAAGAAAAATCATACACTAACCCTGTGTTAATATAAAATGTTAATAATTAAATAAAGCACCAAATGTAAATAATCAAAATATGTTGGGGGTGCTAATATTAAGGGCATTAAATATATCGAATGGGGTAGCTAGGATATTTATAAAAATATTGAAGCAAGGTAGATGCCCAGAAATAAAATTTAAATTATAATATATATTGTACAATTAATTAATTCTGGGTACAAAATCATAAACACAATAATAAGCATTTCAAGCTATATTGAAATAATTCACCTACCTTTACTGACCTGAAAACCCTAGCTACTTAATTAAAAGTTAATTTGCGTATAGTGGTAGTACAATACTAGTTGTAAAAACAAATCAGAGAAATTAAAACAGAATCAAAATCTATGAATTTAAATCTTTTTTATTTTAGAATAGTTTAAATTAAATTACTTTAACACTGCCACAAGTTATACATATATAAGATGATGCACATTTTTAGAAAATGTAATAACCAAATTAAAAATATGTAGCTACACATAATACAACGCACTGCAGGCTCAAAAATATATACTAATAAGGATATTAGGTAGAAACCACAAATTTAAGAAACATCTTGATTCTGCAGAAATGTCGGTACATTTACAGAGCACATCACAGTCTTTGTTTCGCTTGTAATAAAAAAAAAATTAACCAAAGCACACGTTGTAAGAAAAATTTGGAGAATTTGTAATATCAAAAATTACGTTTTCGTTCTTGAGGTAAAACAGTCGCATTATTGGTCTACTAACAAGTTTCCTTGCACATTTTCATCAACACACAGTTAACGTAAATTTTTGCAGAGCAGGCTATTGAAGAATTATTGCACCCTGATCATCTTTAGTGCAGGGCTTGAATAATCAGAGCACTCTAGCTACTGATTTTCTTTTTATCGGACATTTTAGCACCAAAAGCTGTCACAATTTTCATCTGAATAAAGAAAGATGAAAAGAAAAAACTTTTTCCCTTCGATGACACCATTCACTGCATGAAGGTTTTAAATTCGCAGAATCCAGAAGATTTCAAATTAGCAGAATCAAAGCTTACATCATCACACGAAAAATCTTGTTGAAGAATACAACACTTGCATCATTTTGCTCCAACGGAAAAATAATGATATATATAAAAATGGTTGACTCTCTGAAGGCCTTAAGGTCCCCAGAAGCCTAAAAAAGGCCCTGGGACCTGCAGCTGCCAATACCCTCACTCGTTCAGAGAAGCACACAAAAGAAAGTTCCAATCGTAACGGAAAACGATTCCAGTAACAAACGCCAAAAACCTGATAACACCAAAAACCTACGCGCCAAGATGGCGAAGAAATAATCCCGTAGCAAAATTTGAATTTAAAAATTAATAAAGTTGAAACCTTAATGGAAACAACAACAAAAGTTAAGACAAATAATAATTAAATCGAAAACAAAGTAAATAATTAAGTAAAATTTAGAAATTAAATGAAACGGCTAAAATTAACGTTTGAATTTCAAAATTAGCCAAAGTTGCCACAAGAAAAGAAAGAAACTTTAGTGGCGAAGAATTAAATTAATTAAAAATACTGACAAAGCCGAAAAAATGATGTTAATGCAATATTTGCAATCTAACACCCTGACAATAAAACATAACTATATAGAAAGGACTAATATTCAAGATAAAAATATGTAATACAACAATATATTGCACTAAAAACAGTAAATATATCATTCAATAAAATACTCATACTTTTCATTAAACATTAAATAATCAGTGTCTCTACTTATCCTTACCAGAATTCAACATTTTTAATATAAACCGCCACTTAGCTTGGCATTACAGATTGCCAAAACTAGATTTCCAACTATGAAACAGCATAATTGACCAATTAATATAATTAACTTTTGATATTAAAGAATTAGTAAGATACCTATATTAAAAATCTCAAAACCAGTTACAAAATGTAATACAATTATTTATCTAGATATTATATTTGAAAATTGGTAAAAATGTCTATTAAAAAGGAAAATTTCAATTTAAAAGTCCTGGCGCCATCTATGTAATAAATCTGAAATCAATAACCAAATTTGAATAAAATTACACATTACAAATAAAATATGAAAAAACACAAACCTACCATCAAAGAAATAAAAGTATTCCATTATATACCAATATGAATGCTTTATTCTAAATGACCTAACTATTTCTTATCTATATAAACTCTTAAAAAACTTTTTGGCATTCCATAATCCATTGAAAAACAATAATATATATATATATATAAACTGAATTTCAATGTTGAAGGCAGAATA
>BGPR01026009.1:5588-21864 GCA_013235015.1 Araneus ventricosus | reverse complement strand
CTGTCGCCAAACACCGTTTTGGATGCGCAGTGCGCTTTTCATTGCTCTACTGCGCATGTTTCATTTGAAAAGGAGAGATTGAGCACGCAATGCCTTCGGCATTTCAAGCGTGTACCGGGTAATTTTTTTTAACTTAAAAAAACATCAGCGGCTTCGCTTTCTGTAAAGCGCGACACTAGTAGCTTCGCTTATTTATTGAGAAGCGAAAACACAGAATAACACACACAGTTTTGAACCTGAAGTGAATGAAAATGTTCAAAACGAGAAGAGTATTTTAAACTTCACATACCTATTTTAATTGTCCAATTGCTGTTTACACTTAGGATACTGGTATCCGCTTGCTATCAATCCTTGATCCACACACCACTCGTAAAAACTTTAGTTTCCGCTGTCTGAAGCTGATGGTATGTCGAAAGGGAACCAATGCCATAATCAACAACAGCTGTACGAAGCGCACGTAAAGAAATGATAAAATCAGACAAAAATCAAACCGACAAAATAAATTCGATTGAATCGACCAATAACGTGAAACAGATCCACGGAACAAACCAATGAAAACGAATCGTAATATCGCGCCATGCGCAAAACACCGATGAAAAGATCAATGCCCACGCATGCGCACATCTCACTCGTTAAAATCATCGCGCAACCAAAACAAATGTTCTCTCCTCTCCATTCTTGGCGGCAAAGAGTTGGCGATCTTAAGAGGAACGAAGTAAGTGGGCAGCACCGTAGAGTAAAATTTAACCAAAATTTAATCATTAATTAGCTTTATAATTTTACACAAATATTACGTGGAATCTATAAACATCCCAAGTATTATGTCTCTTCGAGATGAATGGAAACAACCCTGTACAAAACAGAAGAGATTAATCCCATTAGATAGAGAAAATGAAACAGTTAAGGTGTTAAAAAGTACATGCTTATGAGTTACCCTGAAAGTGATAAACTCGTAATCGTGTCAAAATAACAGGACACAGGCGGTTTAGGGAGGAGCAGTAGGCAGCGATACGAACTCGTCATACCTCTGCAGGATATATCCGTGAATGTACGTCGTAGAATCTGGATGACAAAAAAGAACTATAAAAAAATACAGTTCACGAATCTTCACTACGGTGTAATAAAACGTCTCGCAGTGTGGAGTTGGAAGAAATTGCGTTAATCGTTTGGAAGGTAAATGTGGGAGTTCAGAAGTAAACCAAGTCATTAATTTTTGACAAATGAATAATTTATCGGAAATGGTGCAGGCTAAAAATTTCGCTCAAAGCACTAGATGTAGTTGTTCTGATTAATGAATAACATTAAAAAATGTTGCATTTATCCTAAACAAATATACGATACATCGACATTTTAAAAAAAGAAAGGCTGAAATCTTTGAACCTCAACTTTTAAAATGCTTTCTCAGTTCTTGCTATCGGAAACCTGCCATTTTTAATTTATTCCAATGCCGGTAAACCTGGTTGGTTGGTTGAGGGTTTTTGGCGCAAGGGCCAGTATTTGGCCATGCTGCGCCAAACAAGGTAGTAATTTGTAAAAGGTAATGTGTAAAAAAGTAGTAATATGTAAAAAGGTAGTAAATGGATATAAAAACAAGCAATAAAAGTCAAATGCAGAAGAAATTAAACTTTCACATGCTTATCTAGCGAGATAAGGTACAAATAAGTGAGGTGTAAAATAGTTGGAACAAGTTGCTTAAATGTGTGGATAAAATCCAATGATTTTTAAAAATTCAAAGAGGTAAATGTGAGGGTGCCGACCAATCATTGTGGTTAAAGTAGCCGGTAAACCTGGAGTTTAGGGTGCGTACTATTTTCTCGCCAGTTTTCTTCGGTGCAATTTTTTTTGCTGTCGCCAAACACCGTTTTTGATGCGCAGTGAGTTTTTTTTATAGGTCTCCTGCGCATTCCATACCCAAATCGAGAGATTGAACACGAAATGCCTCCGGCTTTGCAAGTGTGCAGCGAGCAAAATTTTTTAATTGAAGAAACATCAGCGGCTCCGCTTTCAGCAAAGCGAGCCCCTAATAGCTTCGCTTTTTCATTGAGGAACGAAACACACAGAGAAAGCACGAACACAGGAAAAACACGACGTCTGAAGTCGATAAAACATAGCAAGGGAACCAGTTGTTTCCAGGAAAAACATTCCTTGTTCGATATTTGGAAGCCATAATCAGCAACAGAAAGAGAATCGGCAAATTAAATGAACAAAAGTCTTCAGAAGAGAAGCTAATAGTTATTGAAAAATCGTTTAGTAAACGATCAAGAATTCCAAACGAAGTACAGGGTGTTCATTAATCATTGTCGGGGTTTCCGTACCTCATAACTTTCGAATAAAAAATATTACGCAAAAACCGATTACGTATTCGTAAATGACAACTCAAAGAATTTTACGTGGCAACAATGCGATCTTAGCGCATTTGCAGTCTGGGTAATTATGACGTCATAAATAAAAATGGCGACCGTGCAAGAAAAAGAAATGTTGTGTATTGTGGTTTTTCGAAACTAAATCAGTCATAACTACTCAACGTCGCTTCAGGACCACGTGCACGAAAGATCCTACTTCGGATAATTCTATCAGACGCTGGTTAACACAATTTCAGGAAACTGGTAGCGTTCTACACCGAAAGGGAGCGGGAAGACCGAGCACTTCGCAGGAAAATGTTGATCGCATCCAAGAAACGTTTACTCGCAGTCCACGAAAATCAACGAGACGAGATTGTCAAGAACATTGTGTACAAGACCCCTGTGCCCTCCCTTGATGAACTGAAGCCCAGAATTGTTACTGCGATCCAAAATGTTATCCCACAAATGCTGGAGAACACTTGGAGGGAAATCGAATTTCGTCTCTATGTGTTACTAGCCACGAAGGGCAGCCATGTGCAAGTTCATTAATATTTTTAATATCATTAATAAAATTCTTTGAGTTGTAATTTACGAATACGTAATCGGTTTTGGCGTAATATTTTTTATTCGAAAGTTATGAGGTACGGAAACCCCGACAATAATTAATGAACACCCTGTATTATCCAAATTCTTACGCCGACAAATGAAATCTAAGAGAAGAAAGTGGACCAATGGAAATTAGGCGAAATTAAGGGCATGCGTCGTAGACCGGTAAACAAATGACTGTCGGCGCCTGCTCAAACAAAGTCGAAAAAATCTTCAACTCGAATCTAAAACAAATGTAGGCAACAAACAATTGGCGAGCTAAAGACAAACGAAGTGAGTATGCAACTTAAACACCAGGTTAACCCCAATGCCAAACGCTTTCCAAGCAAAACCACTGTCTACGCATCGGAAGCACTTTAACATTCAGGTTTTACCGAACGGTGCAATGGCAGGTCGGAGTTCTCGCATTGTACTACCAAAATAGGAAATTGCTAGAATAACTAAATGAGAAAACCTCGTCACAAACTCGTTTTAACCAAGAAAAACAATTACAACAAATAAGGCGTTTGATCGAATTGGAACAAATTTTTCTTAAAACTTTCGATGAAGACTTCACCAATTCAAACTAGAAATGGTAATAACTTGCTTATGAGAATTTAAAAATATACAAGACACTACCATAATTTTGTACTTTAATATTTTATCCAATAGAAAAATTGATTTAGTTTAAACAAAAATGTTACAAAGTTATTTGATTTACAGGAAATAATTTCGAACGCAGTGGAGCAGGTAAAGCAGAAGTTTCAAAATTACTTCTGTCGAAGAAAAAGAACGATTTACATACATTATAGATGTTACGGCAATGTGTGAAATGCCGGCATTCTATAGAATGACAAATGCTATTTAGGCAAAGTATGAAAAAAGTTCGTAATAAGGCTATTATTTAAATGGCTTGCATTCCTCAAAAATACAAATGTTATTTAGAAAAAATAATAAAAAAGAGTACCGTTAAAAATCTTTTATTCAAAACTCGTAAAGCAAAATGAAATTTTCATATCAAAGTTTATGCCTTTCTTATTAAAGAAGACAAAATAAATTGTGAATCTACTTATTACATCAAGGAAGCAAATAATTTAATTTTAAATTGCACTTAACTTTATTTCTTATATAATCAAATCGGCGATTTATTTCATACTTTGCCGGTTTGCCATTTGGCCTATAGAATGCCTAGGAAATGTGTGAAATATAAATCGTTTCATACATTGCAGGCTAGTTTTAGGTATTCTATAGAATGCCGGGTTTCAAACTTTGCCGGTAACATATGCAGTAATGGAAATATTATATTAGTTTCGCATCTTTCAACTTCCATAATTTTCACACTTAAGATACAGCTGGCTATTTGGTAGTCTTTCCTGTTCTTCAAAAAAAATGAACACCTTAGCACTAGACTTACGGCAGTTCATTTTCTGCCTGTTTTTACTGAAATGAGTCAATTTGGCTGGTATTTAAATGAGGTTTTATGACAAAAACAATTTTAATCTAACTCATTGGAAATATTTTAATTTTTAAGGAATTTTTATGAATTGAAACAAATTAATAAACATATTTTTCAGTTTCCTAAAGTGTTAAATGAATCCTTACACAAACACGTATGAATTATGCATCTTATTTTATTTCGGATTTAAAAAGGTTAGCGATTCCATTTGTCCAATAATTAGACTTGGTTAGATTTATCGAAAAATGTGGTCTAAAATTAAAATAGCAAGAGAATTTTTAAAAATTTAAAACATGTCGTTAAGTTATAAGATAGAAATAAAAATATCTAAACAATTTTACGAATACTTAATAAATAAACAGAATTTCTTTAAAAGAATTAGAGATAATTAATTTTAATAAAATTTAATAACTTCGAAAATGATTTTAATGAATAACCAATTGTAATTAATAAACATAATACAGCACTTTGAGAGCAATAATCGGAGAATAAAACTTGTACAACAAACATTAAAATTCGCATGTAACGAGTTCACAGTTTTTTACAAAGCGAGAAATGTTTTATTTACTTATTTCGTAATGAATACATTGCCATGTAAAATGAAACAGACACTGTGAACACAAGATACGAGAATTTAACAAAAAGACTTCAGAAATAAAAACTTTTGCTTCAATGTTTGTTTTTACTACGATTTAACCAAAGTAAATTGAAAAAAAACAGACGATATTTTAACAATTGTCAACAGATACAGATACTATGGAAGAGTTACAATTCTAATTTATGCAATGAGTCATCCAATGGAAATTTTTAAATACACAAAGGAAAAACGAATTGAAAATATCGAATGGGCCAGTCATCCATTAGTTTAAAGTGTATCATAATTTCAAAAAAATTAAAGTTATAAGGAATTGGATACGTAGTACTGTAGCTTATAAATTCGAATCCTATAGCATTCATCTCATTTTAATTCTTACCGAAAATAATGCTATCGAATTCATGCTCTCGAACGTATTAAAATGCCGCAACGCAACAGCAATGAGAAAATCTTTCCACTGTAAGAATTTTATAATAAACAAGATATTTCAATAAAGAAAACAATTCACCGTAACATTCAAAATATGAATAGGAATTCCTAATAAAAATTAATGCTAGATTTCTGGAAACGTGAAAAGCAAAATAACTTACCTTCTAAGCATCTTAAGCAAAGAACAGGACGAGACTATTATCTGTTGTATGAATAAAACAGCAAGCTCCAACATCAGAGCAAACTCCCAAAGGCGGCAAAAACAATCTCCGAAAAACTAACAAAGATGGAGGCAAGCAAGTGACATTATCCAAAGTAATAATGGCTGAACAGAAATTGCAAATGCTATCGCACGATTCACGCACAAGTTTCAAAATGAAAACTGATTAATAGCACTCAAGTAAATGGGTATCAGGATGTAAAGGGATAGACAAAACTATCCAACGTTCTCTTCTTCTTCAGATTCGTACGAGTTAGACGCGCTGAGGGCATGGGGACTAAACCAAAATATAAGATTAGATATTCGGATTCGAATCCAGATGAAACATTGACCAATATCTTGAAAAATATGGAAGAGTTTTCTGTTTTGTTCACTTACATTAAATTCCCAGACTTCTGCATTGAAGATTCCACTGACTAAGGGGTCTATTCTGGTACCCCCGGTTGGGGGGGGGGGCGGCACTTTTTCCGCACGTTAACAACGGGAAAAGGGTCGTCCCCCCCCCCAACCGGGGGTTACCAGAATAGACCCGTCAACATTACACCGAAATTATTTAGTTATCACATTTTAATGTTTAATAAACAAAACAGAAAACTCGTCCATTGGATTAAAGAAAGTATTTAACAACTTAAATTGTAAACCAGAAAAATGGGGATTACAGCCTTTGTTGCTTCAAATTCCATAACCCATCTAATTCAAGTCAAGTCAACCAAAAAAATAAAACGATAGCTCTCGCGTGGGAAATGAATTTAGCTATATTAACGACACGCTTCGAAGCAGCACGAGGTCTGTTTGGGGACAGACGACGTAATTTTCTACCGTGGTCAGATGACGAGAACGGCACCTGATCCAGCACTCCCCTCTCCAAACTTCTGCAACCACCATCTGGTATAAAATGGGAAAATGAAGGAAAAGAATATCTTTCATTCCTTCAGCATGCGTAGTGATAACTTTATATGATATCAGCTTTATCTGTTTTTCAGGGACGCTATATTTGAGGGCTACTGTAGTAAGGTCTCAGCTTCGGGTTAAGAGGATCGCGGGTTCAAGATCCAATGCCAGATAAGATCCGCCATGTATGTAGGCCTAGCGCTCGTTAAATTAGCCTTCGAGTGTCAAAGTCTTCATATTGACGTGGCGTGTAAATTTGGAGATTGGGTTGCCGGCCCAGGCGTCTGCCTCATAATCTAACCATGTTTGAAAATTATGAGCCCGTTCCTGAATAGCTTTCATTTAGCATTTTTAACCTTCCAGCGGGCGCGCCTGTGCAAATTTTACGATATATCGTGCATCGTATTACACATATATATTGTGTTGTTTTACAAAAATAAATACAACTTTTATTTAAATTATCAGTATTTATTAGCTTAATAGTAAACAAATATTTTATAAATAAAAATTGCACTTAAATTTATAAAAGAATGATATAAATGCGTAATACGATGCATAATGTGAGTATCTCTTGTATTTGCACGCTCGCTGGAAGGTTAAATTAAATTTGGGGTAGAGATATCTGCGGATCCCATTTTCAATGGCGTCGTTCTGCTGTTGCTCTTGTCTTGTTCATTGTTTTAATCTTTTTATAATATTGACAACTTTTAACTAGAATGTTTTAAATTATTTTATGGATTTTATCTCAGGAACCCCCGTAATAACGCATTTGCAAGTGCGTTTTCTAAACTTTTATCTGAAATTTTAATTGATTTGACTACCAGATCTGTTGGGTCTATCATCTAGGGATCCCTCTGTTGATGTGAAAAGCATGATGATAGTTTATAGCATATACCACAATTTTTAAGAAAGTGTTTTTGACTTGGTTGACATGATATGGAGTGTTCTTGTCGATTTTTTTTTGCTTGTGTTAAGATTTGATTTTATTGTTGATCTGATTTTTTAAGGTGTTTAAATCTGTATTCAGAGTGCTGTGTCCAGAGGGCTATGCTACTCCTGTTATTAAGGAAGTGTTACTTGGTGTTTTGTTGGACTAAAGAGTCAGAATGCTCCACATTGATTGTGAAAGTTTAAAATAGTATTTTTGATTAGTACGGGCTTTAACCCTCTAATTCCTTCCTAAGGAATAGAGGAACCTGAAAATATGGGAACGTCCGAGCTCCTCTTTCAAAGATAAGGGAAATTCCCCTCCCCTCCTCAAAAACCAAAATGACAGCTGGCACTGTCCGAATTCTAAGAAAACCCTCCTTTTCCCCCAACCCATCTGGCGACCCACTCTAACGAAGAAAGTGTGCGCAGCGGGTGAGAAATTAATCACACTTAAAGAAATGGGGGTGGAAATTTCGCAGCGATATTCCGGACGTTTCGGACGGCCATCGTCTTTTGCTTGAAGAGACGTTTGGGACGTTCCGTATCGATAGAGTTAAACAATTCGGCACCGCTAGAAATTGAAAATACCTATTGTAGGGGTTGGAAACTTTATTTAGAGATAAATCATACCACATTTATGGTTCTGAAGACATTTATGCAGAAGTTAGTGACAAAGTTGTGCAAAATATTAGAACTCAAATTCGGATTTTTCGATTTATATCCTGTTCCACTAATATATATTCAGTATTTAAAACTGAAAAAAATAGTGGCTGAGAGCTGCGAACCGGCGAGGCCAGTGCAGATCACGGCGGGTTCTGCTAGTCTCTAACTCTACTAATAATAAAGGAGAATGTGTGTATGCAACTGCGAAATTTGACACAAATTTACTTTGGAGGGTAGGAATGTACACGTCGGAGCCCATTTTTCAAAGTTTTAATTACAATTTTAATTAATTAAAAATTAAGCGAAATTTTGGCGGTTAATTGGTAACTTCCAAAAATATTATAGCCGAAAAAATAATTTTTATACCATCTAAAAATTCACAAACTTATCTTTTTAATGATATCAATTAAGTTTCTATACAGTTCTTTTCTCTAATTTTAATTAATCTCTAAATACATTTTTAGACATAATTTACAACAACACTTTTCATTGTTACAATGAAAGTCAAACCTTTTTTTTGCTTAAAAAGATATTTATTTGCGGGTTTCTCTCCCGTTCTTCAGCGTAAAGGTAATTATCCTAATGGACTTTATTATATTTTTTATTTATTTATTTATTTATTTTTGCGAAATCTGAAAATGAAATCCTCTAAGATATTAAGTTTATTCGGAAATATATCCAGTAAGCTGAAAGATTATGGTTGCAATGTATCAATTTTTTTCATCAGCGTGTTTTAATTCAGCTATGATACAGCAAGATGTAAAATGTGACAAGTCATTTTCATATTGAAATCAAATGTATATTTTGCATGAGGAATAAAGAATTGAAATTGGCACCATCAAGGTGCAATTAGATGTTAGATGACACGTGCAGTTACTTATTCCATTAAGGACCTTCATGTAGACAATGAACAGAACAGGTGCAAAGCTAATCAAAGAACCCGGGTTAAATGTCTATCACAATTTGAAATTTAAAATTACTTGGTTGAGGGAACCATGAATATCAACTTATGCAGCAGAGATTCAATTAAAATTATATTCCTGGTGAATAAGCTAGTCGTCGAAAGCGACTAATATATCATGCACCGAAACCTCTCTACAGCGTTTAACCCTCTGACTACTAAGAGTTCTCAAAATCGGAGTACAGTTGTATACGGAGCTTTGCTTACTAATTGATCTGTGGAATGGATTCGTCCGCCCCGTTCCCCCTTTTCTCCTCACTACGGGTGGTGAGAGATATGAATGGCAGGTCTTTCATCTCTCATCTCTCCCTTAAGGGTCCCTTTAATGACCACTCGCCCAACTGCTTTCTCCCTCCTTTCGGAACAGCAACCGACCGAAATCCGCCCCACTAGTATAGAAGTTGCATGGCCGGCTACGGCCGGCTTAGGAGTCAGAGTGTTAAATTATTTTAAATTGGAAAAATATATTCCCTATCCTTTCTTCTGTAGTTGTTGAGGAATAGGCAATAATATATTCTATTTTTCCCAAAATCGTTGAGCTGAAAGTTTCATTCTCTGATGGTGGCACCCATAGCAGCAGATTTTTTTTCCTTTTTTGTCAGAGTTTGAATCAGCGCCAGAAAGGTAGAATTGAACTCTTGAATGCCCCCCACCCCAGTACAGGTGGAAATTCACTTTTCTCTTCACATTGTTAAAGGAATAATTCATATCGATCTTATTTCCGGCA
The DNA here is from genome assembly GCA_013235015.1 of Araneus ventricosus. Classification (NCBI taxonomy): domain Eukaryota; kingdom Metazoa; phylum Arthropoda; class Arachnida; order Araneae; family Araneidae; genus Araneus; species Araneus ventricosus. The sequence goes on along the minus strand of BGPR01026009.1, from coordinate 12,065 downwards.
TTGTTTTTGAGTGTATAGATTTTTTTGTTTGTTCTAAATTCCTCCATTTTCTCTTAATAAGAAGTCCACGGTTGGAGAGACGAAAGGATTGTATTTCGTTGAAGTTGAACGGGCGACCAAGCTGACCTCTAGAAGGGTTTGAGTGGTCTTTAATAGAGGTTATTTTGACATTATGTCTACGGGACGAAATATTCAGTGCCGAGCGAAAATAGCCGTTCAGATGAGAGACCGCTATGTATGGCCACACTCCTGCATAATACAGACAATTTAATTTTCCCTAATAATTCCACCGATAAGGGATTGAAACAGTCGATGGAAGTAACCAAACACACAAATTTTCATCCTCGATCTCTTTACCGACGGACTGAAGACAGTCGGCAAAATGCGACATCTGATTCACTTGTCACCTCTTTGGTTATTCTCTCAAATGTGGCGCGAACTACAGGTCGAATGGAAGACAAGTGAAAGAGTCACTCTAACCGCTAATCAGTCGTGAAATTCAGGGGCAAATCGCTTATCTCGACTGTTAATATAATTTTAAGATGGAATTTAAATCATTAGATTCTTTGATAAGCAGCTGTCCACATCTCCCGAAACGGAAAACACTTTTGACGACGAAAGTCTTAATTTATCGCCGACGGATGGGCCAAGCACTCACCGACGGGAAGGCAATTGCTCTCCCTGCCCCCCGCTGCCTCAGCCCCTGCTTCATAACGGTTTTTACAATAATAATTCAAAACTGCATCCACATACAGGTCTGAAAGAACAGAACAAGGTCTCTTAACCCCTTACCCGTGACCATACTGGTCACTGAGCGGTTTAATGGGCAAGACAAGGGTAAATTATTTAAGAAAAAATATGAGAAATTTACACTATTTACAGTACAGAAATTTATACTGTTATATAATTTTGTATTAGTGTTCTTTTCTATGTTTCTGAGTACGAAGAACTAGACTTGGACTCACTGGAGACACAACCTCAAACATATTTCGCACAAGTTATCACAAGAAGGAGGCTTTGGATATTGTTTTCCTTTTCTTGGTGGGGGAGGGAGGTCTGGTCATTTGGAGCTTCTTGGTTGAGCTCGCTGGAAAGTTGAAGGATAGGGAAGTCGGAAGAGATATCTGTTTTCACAGATGAATTTCACTATACTACGAATTTTTTGCCTGGAGATAAGGTTATTGGCAACTCTTTTCAGCCATTCTTGTTCGAAGTTTGGCACTGGCCTCGTCATATGCAAGACACTGTGAGGGTACACTCTGTCGCATAGTGAAGTGCCGTGCCAGTACACCACAACACTATATTGGAGCGACTGGTGTGCAATTTCTAAAATGCCAGGTGTTTGTCGCAAACGTGCAGCCTCAGCAAATATTCGAGCGACTATGTCCGGACGGAATCCGTCCGATAAAGTACACAGAGCATTTCATCGACTCTTCAAAACTTGCATTACTGTGAGCGGACGCAATTTAGAGTAGGTAATAATTGTTAACTTTGTTGTGAAGAGATAATTGTTAGCAATGCTTTTAGGAATTAATGCAGGTTCCCGTTCATGTTTTGTTTTGTATTTTTGCCTCAACGAATCACATTTGCCAATACATCCCTGCACAAAAAATTGTTAGTTGCAATGTATTCTACCCCAGATAGCACGTAAGTTTGCAGCAAGTTTGATTTTGACTTGTCATGGCAAAATTTGACGTGTCAAACTTGAATCGAACTTGTAGCAAGCTCGATGTGACAAATAGCGCCACCTACTTTGCTTGCTACAATTTTGCAAAACAAGCTTCCTGCAAAGATAGCACAATAAAGAGATAATTATCTTTGTTTCTGTTTTAAAAAACATCCGATTTTTAATAGCATCTCCTAGACCGTAATTCTTTTTTATTAATTCAATAAATCAATCATAATTTGAGAAAAAATAACTTTTTTATAAAAAAAAATTTTGAAACATTTTCCATCTTTTTACTGAATATATCACTCTCACTTTAAAGAAAACTATATCGCCTTTTTCTTAATGTTGAAATTTTAACGTTTATAAACAAAATTAAATCTAAAAACAGTCAGTGTTTGTTGAACAATAATAACTAGATATTTTGTTCCATTTTAAAGTAATTACTTTTGAACTCTAATTTCATAATTTATTCTACTAGCAAAACGTAGTTATTAGCAAAAATCGCTCTCTCTTTGACTTCAAATCATATTCTCAACTCAAAAAATTAATGAAATCCAGAAAATAGTTAAAAATAAATCGTATACGAATCGAATCGAACGATGTATTAGCGAAATCTATCTTCTCCTCTCAGAGTTCAACTGGCTCAATGGTTAGCGCCTTCGCCCCGGAACCGGGAGGTCGCGAGTTCTATCCCGGGTTGTGTTTCGCACTCTGTTTTTGCTATAATTTGCAATAAGTTTGCATGGCAAGCTTGCTGCAAGTTCGTTTCATGGTGACTTCGGAGCTTTCGTTAAATTGCTGCAAGCTTGCAATCTTGTCATGACAAACTTGTGGCAAACTTGCACTCTTGTCATGACAAATTTGTGGAAAGCTTGCTGCAAACTAAAATTGCTATCTGCGACCATCCCTTGAAGTTTCATTCATGAATTCTGATTCATGCTTTGTGCAAGGGCAGTTAAAAAGTAGGCTAACAAGCATTCTGAGAAAAAAAAACTTCATCAGTACAAAAATGAAGTCATTTTTGATAATAAATGAGGGAAAAGCACATAAATTGTACTTAAGACCAATATTAATCACTAAAAGTATATCCAGATCAACTAATATGCATTATAAGGTTAGTTGGCTGAAAAAGATATTTGAATATATAGACGACGGCTGAATGGTAAATATCGTTAATGACACATCAGAGGTCAAGGAAACGACTAAGCATAAATTTCCAACACTGAAAATTTTAAAATCGAACTAGGCTGGCGAAAAAGAAGGAGTAGTCTACAAAACTGGGGAGTATTGAAGAAAAATTCTTTTTTCTTCCCACTTTAAATTAAAAACATATACTTTAAACTCATTTTACTCGAAATGTGATTCTTTCAAAATTCCCGTTTTCAAACATGATAACTAAAATTCAACTTAAAATTTCCGCCTAAAATTTAGCATGCGTTTTATTTATGATACTGTCTAGGTAATGAACCAAAATGTAAGTGCAATGATGTACCGTTAAAAAGTTATGTAGCTTTTGAGATTTGAAGAAAGGCCGAATTTCTAAAAAAAATTATGATTTCACACCAAAACTCTTACATGTTTTGTGAGATGTTTCAAAACATCTCATTTCTCTTTTGCTTCAAGACCTAGCCAATAGTTAAATGATTATATATACTAAAGATTTTAACATTCTGGTCATTTGTGTTTGACCGAGAGTGTTTGAAAAAGAGTCAAATTTCGTTTTTTCAAATATTTTAAAAACATTTAATTCATATTACTTTTTTGTATGATTTATTATGTTTTAACGTAAATGTCACATAAAAATACCAAAAAATATTGCTTCAAATATCATTATTCAGGCGTCGATCCAGGTTTTTTTAGGGGCCCATTTTTGTGAAAAAAAATTATTTTTGTAAAAAATAAAAATAATTTTGAGAAATTTTTTATCATGTGAAACCTTCAATTTTAGCAGTCGTATTTCTACATTTTACACGAATTTGTTTTGTGAAGGGGCCGTTTTTAAGATGTGGAATTTTGTGAAGGGCCTGCGAAACGCCCCCAATTTTCGCCTGGGTCGATCCCTGTTATTTAAAAGGCTTCCGAACGTAGTCGGATACCTAAAATTTAATTTAATTAATTTTAGGTATCCGACTACGGTACCGGTTAGGTATCCGAATTAATTTAATTTAATTTAAACAAATTCGCCACAGTAGGAAGGAATAGACGCATTATTAGTCAAAAATATTTCGTCGTTGAAAGACCAAACAGAAGTTTGCACAGATAGATCAAGCAATCTCACACTACTCGTCTTGAAAGTAAGTTAAATAAAAGTGACTCGAATATCAACAACACCCAGGAAAATCTTCTCTACTTTTCCGAAATCTGCTTTCATTTCTACTTAAACTAAAGTCCTCTGGATCTGATCATGGATTTTAAAAGGAATAGATGCATTATTAGTCTAAACTATTTCGTCGTTGAAAGACCAAACAGAAGTGTACACAGATAGATCAAGCAATTTCATACCACTCGTCTTGAAAGTAAGTTAAATATAAGTGACTGGAATAATAACAAAACCCAGGAAAATCTTCTCTACTATTCCGAAATCTGCTTTGATTTCTTCTTAAACTAAAGGCCTCTGGATCTGATCGTGGATTTTAAAAGATGGAGAGATAATAAAAAAAAGCGAATAGCAAAAACTGCTTTTCTTTCCCAAAGAATAATATTAACGTGACAAGTGAAGAATAGTGTGCTGCTTAACTTAAATAAAAAATAATCCCTGCCTTTCTAAGAAGTCCATTCTAGCTTCAGTTGATTTTATCTAGACTTAGAAGATAGAAAACAGATTAGGCACAAGCGCTGTTTTCCCTGAGTCTGATGCCGGTTAGAAAAATACTCTTCTTTTCAGCTTCATTTTAAAGTCGATGCTTTTTAGAACTAGGGATAAGTGCACCAAATATTTATCATAAAAAGTTTTTCTTCATTTTTGTACTCATTTATTCTCGTTCATAAGCCAGTTCCAAAAAAATAGTAGGAATTCTGTAAATTTGACCATATCTAGGAATTTGATATAATGATATAAAAATCAAGTTAGAATTAAACTGCATATTATTTTCTTCAAAACTCAGATGTTCGTTTCAATCTATTCTCATCTTTTAAATAACTGTCTAATATTTTTTTTGATTCTATTGGAAGTTACTGGCTCTCTATGTGTGATTAAGGACAATTTCTATTCAGAAATTAAGCAATTAAATGGCTTAGGGAACATACGACTCTTAAACCTCGACGAAATGGTGGAAAACTGCAAAATTCGATACATTATATCTCTGACAATGCAATTAGCAAATTCATTTCTCTTTTCTAGAAAAATATCTGTCATTTCTCTTATAGTACACACATTTTCCAACCATTATATTGGTATGTATTTATTTGAGAGAGTGGTAAATATAGATATAATTTTTGGAGAAGAATGAGATAGTCATCTTGAGTGTATGATTACGGATAAAATATTCATCTAAACGCAATATTATGGGTATCTAAGTAATCAAAACAGTCTGTTCATGTAACTGGATCTCAATTTATTAACATTTAAATTCAATTTCTATTTCATATACCTATTTAAAATAAAAATGTTAAAAATAGTTAACTTTTCTACCTCCCCAAAAAACTTCTTTGGAGAAATATGTACCAAAATGTGGTTCAATTTGTAGAACATAGCAAAATACATTTCTGTAAAAATGCTATGTAAAAATATTCAATAGTTCTTGAGATATCGTGCGCGGAATATCAAAAAAACATATTTTGAGATATAGCGCTGTAAAGATATGACCATATTCAGTGTTTACATTTTCCTTCATAACTTTCATAATAATAGGAATTTTTTTAACGCGGATTATTTTAAATTGTTCAGAAAGGACAGGGGAAAAAAATAATATTTCTTTTTTACTAAAAATCAAAAATTTTCGAGGTTTAACAGTTGTATGTCCGCTTAAGGTATTAGTGAAAGTTTCCCGAAATTTGCAGACAAAGCCTAACGACACATATCGAAGATCTTAAAAGAGTTAGATGAATTTCAACATTTCCAATGATCGCGGTTGCAAATTAAAAGGCAACTGGCAGGAAGTGGGGACTCAGTGTCTGCAAATTCTATCACATTAACTATACGATGAAAGCGTGTTTAAATCTGTCACCCTCTTTTGTTGTAAATGTTTTGATATGTTTCTTATTTTTTCCCTGACAGACGGCAAATATACTTTACCTGTACATGTTTTGTCCTCTCCGTGCAGTGTGATATAAGCTGATTGATATAAATTGATATTTGATATAAATATAACAGATTGATATAAATGTTATTGCATATAAGCCAATAAGATTTCAGCCCTCTTCTAAATGCTAAGGGCCTTTTGTTACCTTGTACACGCTATAACTCTCAGGACCAGGGAAATAGATATGTGAATCAGGGACCAGGGGATGTATTTCTCTCTGGCCCTGATAACTCTTCAGTCATTTTGCATTGTGTAACGTGTTTGATGAACGGGTTTATTGCTTACGAGGTAAAACAATAACAAGCAATGCGAAAGAGTGGCATATATCATCTTCTAATTCAATGTCTTGAAAAGGGAGAAAGCAGTTTCCTGTTTTGTTTAACCTCTTGGCCTGCGGATTTATTTAATTTCCTAGTTCTATGAGACATTTATTTTTATTTTAACCATACAATGATATTGTTGCAAAAATGTAATGTCGCTTTCCTGCCTGAGTAGTCTTATGTTTGAGAAGAGAGTTTTACAGGGGTAAGTATGGGATGGCCTGGCTTGGATCCCTGACTTTGGCGA
>BGPR01026008.1:5588-21864 GCA_013235015.1 Araneus ventricosus | reverse complement strand
CTGTCGCCAAACACCGTTTTGGATGCGCAGTGCGCTTTTCATTGCTCTACTGCGCATGTTTCATTTGAAAAGGAGAGATTGAGCACGCAATGCCTTCGGCATTTCAAGCGTGTACCGGGTAATTTTTTTTAACTTAAAAAAACATCAGCGGCTTCGCTTTCTGTAAAGCGCGACACTAGTAGCTTCGCTTATTTATTGAGAAGCGAAAACACAGAATAACACACACAGTTTTGAACCTGAAGTGAATGAAAATGTTCAAAACGAGAAGAGTATTTTAAACTTCACATACCTATTTTAATTGTCCAATTGCTGTTTACACTTAGGATACTGGTATCCGCTTGCTATCAATCCTTGATCCACACACCACTCGTAAAAACTTTAGTTTCCGCTGTCTGAAGCTGATGGTATGTCGAAAGGGAACCAATGCCATAATCAACAACAGCTGTACGAAGCGCACGTAAAGAAATGATAAAATCAGACAAAAATCAAACCGACAAAATAAATTCGATTGAATCGACCAATAACGTGAAACAGATCCACGGAACAAACCAATGAAAACGAATCGTAATATCGCGCCATGCGCAAAACACCGATGAAAAGATCAATGCCCACGCATGCGCACATCTCACTCGTTAAAATCATCGCGCAACCAAAACAAATGTTCTCTCCTCTCCATTCTTGGCGGCAAAGAGTTGGCGATCTTAAGAGGAACGAAGTAAGTGGGCAACACCGTAGAGTAAAATTTGACCAAAATTTAATCATTAATTAGCTTTATAATTTTACACAAAAATTACGTAGAATCTATAAACATCCCAAGTATTATGTCTCTTCGAGATGAATGGGAACAACCCTGTACAAAACAGAAGAGATTATCCCATTAGATATAGAAAATGAAACAGTTAAGGTTAAAAAGTACGTGCTTACGAGTTACCCTGAAAGTGATAAACTCGTAATCGTGTCAAAATAACAGGACACAGGCGGTTTAGGGGGGAGCAGTAGGCAGCGATACAAACTCGTCATACCTCTGCAGGATATATCCGTGAATGTACGTCGTAGAATCTGGATGACAAAAAAGAACTATAAAAAAATACAGTTCACGAATCTTCACTACGGTGTAATAAAACGTCTCGCAGTGTGGAGTTGGAAGAAATTGCGTTAATCGTTTGGAAGGTAAATGTGGGAGTTCAGAATAAACCAAGTCATTAATTTTTGACAAATGAATAATTTATCGGAAATGGTGCAGGCTAAAAATTTCGCTCAAAGCACTAGATGTAGTTGTTCTGATAAATGAATAGCATTAAAAAATGTTGCATTTATCCTAAACAAATATACGATACATCGACATTTTAAAAAAAGAAAGGCTGAAATCTTTGAACCTCAACTTTTAAAATGCTTTCTCAGTTCTTGCTATCGGAAACCTGCCATTTTTAATTTATTCCAATGCCGGTAAACCTGGTTGGTTGGTTGAGGGTTTTTGGCGCAAGGGCCAGTATTTGGCCATGCTGCGCCAAACAAGGTAGTAATTTGTAAAAGGTAATGTGTAAAAAAGTAGTAATATGTAAAAAGGTAGTAAATGGATATAAAAACAAGCAATAAAAGTCAAATGCAGAAGAAATTAAACTTTCACATGCTTATCTAGCGAGATAAGGTACAAATAAGTGAGGTGTAAAATAGTTGGAACAAGTTGCTTAAATGTGTGGATAAAATCCAATGATTTTTAAAAATTCAAAGAGGTAAATGTGAGGGTGCCGACCAATCATTGTGGTTAAAGTAGCCGGTAAACCTGGAGTTTAGGGTGCGTACTATTTTCTCGCCAGTTTTCTTCGGTGCAATTTTTTTTGCTGTCGCCAAACACCGTTTTTGATGCGCAGTGAGTTTTTTTTATAGGTCTCCTGCGCATTCCATACCCAAATCGAGAGATTGAACACGAAATGCCTCCGGCTTTGCAAGTGTGCAGCGAGCAAAATTTTTTAATTGAAGAAACATCAGCGGCTCCGCTTTCAGCAAAGCGAGCCCCTAATAGCTTCGCTTTTTCATTGAGGAACGAAACACACAGAGAAAGCACGAACACAGGAAAAACACGACGTCTGAAGTCGATAAAACATAGCAAGGGAACCATTGTTTCCAGAAAAAACATTCCTTGTTCGATATTTGGAAGCCATAATCAGCAACAGAAAGAGAATCGGCAAATTAAATGAACAAAAGTCTTCAGAAGAGAAGCTAATAGTTATTGAAAAATCGTTTAGTAAACGATCAAGAATTCCAAACGAAGTACAGGGTGTTCATTAATCATTGTCGGGGTTTCCGTACCTCATAACTTTCGAATAAAAAATATTACGCAAAAACCGATTACGTATTCGTAAATGACAACTCAAAGAATTTTACGTGGCAACAATGCGATCTTAGCGCATTTGCAGTCTGGGTAATTATGACGTCATAAATAAAAATGGCGACCGTGCAAGAAAAAGAAATGTTGTGTATTGTGGTTTTTCGAAACTAAATCAGTCATAACTACTCAACGTCGCTTCAGGACCACGTGCACGAAAGATCCTACTTCGGATAATTCTATCAGACGCTGGTTAACACAATTTCAGGAAACTGGTAGCGTTCTACACCGAAAGGGAGCGGGAAGACCGAGCACTTCGCAGGAAAATGTTGATCGCATCCAAGAAACGTTTACTCGCAGTCCACGAAAATCAACGAGACGAGATTGTCAAGAACATTGTGTACAAGACCCCTGTGCCCTCCCTTGATGAACTGAAGCCCAGAATTGTTACTGCGATCCAAAATGTTATCCCACAAATGCTGGAGAACACTTGGAGGGAAATCGAATTTCGTCTCTATGTGTTACTAGCCACGAAGGGCAGCCATGTGCAAGTTCATTAATATTTTTAATATCATTAATAAAATTCTTTGAGTTGTAATTTACGAATACGTAATCGGTTTTGGCGTAATATTTTTTATTCGAAAGTTATGAGGTACGGAAACCCCGACAATAATTAATGAACACCCTGTATTATCCAAATTCTTACGCCGACAAATGAAATCTAAGAGAAGAAAGTGGACCAATGGAAATTAGGCGAAATTAAGGGCATGCGTCGTAGACCGGTAAACAAATGACTGTCGGCGCCTGCTCAAACAAAGTCGAAAAAATCTTCAACTCGAATCTAAAACAAATGTAGGCAACAAACAATTGGCGAGCTAAAGACAAACGAAGTGAGTATGCAACTTAAACACCAGGTTAACCCCAATGCCAAACGCTTTCCAAGCAAAACCACTGTCTACGCATCGGAAGCACTTTAACATTCAGGTTTTACCGAACGGTGCAATGGCAGGTCGGAGTTCTCGCATTGTACTACCAAAATAGGAAATTGCTAGAATAACTAAATGAGAAAACCTCGTCACAAACTCGTTTTAACCAAGAAAAACAATTACAACAAATAAGGCGTTTGATCGAATTGGAACAAATTTTTCTTAAAACTTTCGATGAAGACTTCACCAATTCAAACTAGAAATGGTAATAACTTGCTTATGAGAATTTAAAAATATACAAGACACTACCATAATTTTGTACTTTAATATTTTATCCAATAGAAAAATTGATTTAGTTTAAACAAAAATGTTACAAAGTTATTTGATTTACAGGAAATAATTTCGAACGCAGTGGAGCAGGTAAAGCAGAAGTTTCAAAATTACTTCTGTCGAAGAAAAAGAACGATTTACATACATTATAGATGTTACGGCAATGTGTGAAATGCCGGCATTCTATAGAATGACAAATGCTATTTAGGCAAAGTATGAAAAAAGTTCGTAATAAGGCTATTATTTAAATGGCTTGCATTCCTCAAAAATACAAATGTTATTTAGAAAAAATAATAAAAAAGAGTACCGTTAAAAATCTTTTATTCAAAACTCGTAAAGCAAAATGAAATTTTCATATCAAAGTTTATGCCTTTCTTATTAAAGAAGACAAAATAAATTGTGAATCTACTTATTACATCAAGGAAGCAAATAATTTAATTTTAAATTGCACTTAACTTTATTTCTTATATAATCAAATCGGCGATTTATTTCATACTTTGCCGGTTTGCCATTTGGCCTATAGAATGCCTAGGAAATGTGTGAAATATAAATCGTTTCATACATTGCAGGCTAGTTTTAGGTATTCTATAGAATGCCGGGTTTCAAACTTTGCCGGTAACATATGCAGTAATGGAAATATATTAGTTTCGCATCTTTCAACTTCCATAATTTTCACACTTAAGATACAGCTGGCTATTTGGTAGTCTTTCCTATTCTTCAAAAAAAATGAACACCTTAGCACTAGACTTACGGCAGTTCATTTTCTGCCTGTTTTTACTGAAATGAGTCAATTTGGCTGGTATTTAAATGAGGTTTTATGACAAAAACAATTTTAATCTAACTCATTGGAAATATTTTAATTTTTAAGGAATTTTTATGAATTGAAACAAATTAATAAACATATTTTTCAGTTTCCTAAAGTGTTAAATGAATCCTTACACAAACACGTATGAATTATGCATCTTATTTTATTTCGGATTTAAAAAGGTTAGCGATTCCATTTGTCCAATAATTAGACTTGGTTAGATTTATCGAAAAATGTGGTCTAAAATTAGAATAGCAAGAGAATTTTTTAAAATTTGAAACATGTCGTTAAATTATAAGATAGAAATAAAAATATCTAAACAATTTTACGAATACTTAATAAATAAACAGCATTTCTTTAAAAAAATTGGAGATAATTTTTTAACAAAATTTAATAACTTCGAAAATGATTTTAATGAATAACCAATTGTAATTAATAAACATAATACAGCACTTTGAGAGCAATAATCGGAGAATAAAACTTGTACAACAAACATTAAAATTCGCATGTAACGAGTTCACAGTTTTTTAAAAAGTGAGAAATGTTTTATTTATTTATTGATTTCTTAATAAATACACTGCCATGTAAAATGAAACAGACACTGTGGACACAAGATACGAGAATTTAACAAAAATACTTCAGAAAATAAAACTTTTCTTTCAATGTTTGTTTTTTACTACGATTTAACCAAAGTAAATTGAAAATGCAGACGATATTTTAACATTATGTCCACAGATACTATGGAAGAGTTACAATTCTAACTTATGCAATGAGTCATCCAATGGAAATTTTTAAATACACAAAGGAAAAACGAATTAAAAATATCGAATGGACCAGTCATCCATTAGTTTAAAGTGTATCATAATTTCAAAAAAATTAAAGTTATAAGGAATTGGATACGTAGTAATGTAACTTATAAATTCGAATCTTATAGCATTCATCTCATTTTAAATCTTACCGAAAATAATGCTATAGAATTCATGCTCTCGAACGTATTAAAATGCCGCAACGCAACAGCAATGAGAAAATCTTTCCACTGTAAGAATTTTATAATAAACAGATATTTTAATAAAGAAAACAAATCACCGTAACATTCAAAATATGAATAGGAATTCCTAATAAAAATTAATGCTAGATTTCTAGAAACGTGAAAAGCAAAATAACTCACCTTCTAAGCATCTTAAGCAAAGAACAGGACGAGTTTATTATCTGTTGTATGAATAAAACAGCAAGCTCCAACATCAGAGCAAACTCCCAAAGGCGGCAAAAACAATCTCCGAAAAACTAACAAAGATGGAGGCAAGCAAGTGACATTATCCAAAGTAATAATGGCTGAACAGAAATTACAAATGCTATCGCACGACTCACGCACAAGTTTCAAAATGAAAACTGATTAATAGCACTCATGTAAATGGCTATCAGGATGTAAAGGGATAGGCAAAACTATCCAACGTTCTCTTCTTCTTCAGATTCGTACAAGTTAGATGCGCTGAAGGCATGGGGACTAAACCAAAATATAAGATTAGATATTCGGATTCGAATCCAGATGAAACATTGGCCAATATCTTGAAAAATATGGAAGGGTTTTCTGTTTTGTTTACTTACATTAAAAACCCAGACTTCTGCATTGAAGATTCCACTGACTAAGGGGTCTATTCTGGTACCACCGGTTGGGGGGGGGGGCGGCACTTTTTCCGCACGTTAACAACGGGAAAAGGGTCGTCCCCCCCCCCAACCGGGGGTTACCAGACTAGACCCGTTAGCATTACACCGAAATTACTTAGTTATCACATTTTAATGTACATAAACAAAACAGAAAACTCGTCCATTTTATTAAAGAAAGTATTTAACAACTTAAATTGTAAACCAGAAAAATGGGGATTACAGCCTTTGTTGCTTCAAATCCCATAACCCATCTAATTCAAGTCAAGTCAACCAAAAAAATAAAACGATAGCTCTCGCGTGGGAAATGAATTTAGCTATATTAACGACACGCTTCGAAGCAGCACGAGGTCTGTTTGGGGACAGACGACGTAATTTTCTACCGTGGTCAGATGACGAGAACGGCACCTGATCCAGCACTCCCCTCTCCAAACTTCTGCAACCACCATCTGGTATAAAATGGGAAAATGAAGGAAAAGAATATCTTTCATTCCTTCAGCATGCGTAGTGATAACTTTATATGATATCAGCTTTATCTGTTTTTCAGGGACGCTATATTTGAGGGCTACTGTAGTAAGGTCTCAGCTTCGGGTTAAGAGGATCGCGGGTTCAAGATCCAATGCCAGATAAGATCCGCCATGTATGTAGGCCTAGCGCTCGTTAAATTAGCCTTCGAGTGTCAAAGTCTTCATATTGACGTGGCGTGTAAATTTGGAGATTGGGTTGCCGGCCCAGGCGTCTGCCTCATAATCTAACCATGTTTGAAAATTATGAGCCCGTTCCTGAATAGCTTTCATTTAGCATTTTTAACCTTCCAGCGGGCGCGCCTGTGCAAATTTTACGATATATCGTGCATCGTATTACACATATATATTGTGTTGTTTTACAAAAATAAATACAACTTTTATTTAAATTATCAGTATTTATTAGCTTAATAGTAAACAAATATTTTATAAATAAAAATTGCACTTAAATTTATAAAAGAATGATATAAATGCGTAATACGATGCATAATGTGAGTATCTCTTGTATTTGCACGCTCGCTGGAAGGTTAAATTAAATTTGGGGTAGAGATATCTGCGGATCCCATTTTCAATGGCGTCGTTCTGCTGTTGCTCTTGTCTTGTTCATTGTTTTAATCTTTTTATAATATTGACAACTTTTAACTAGAATGTTTTAAATTATTTTATGGATTTTATCTCAGGAACCCCCGTAATAACGCATTTGCAAGTGCGTTTTCTAAACTTTTATCTGAAATTTTAATTGATTTGACTACCAGATCTGTTGGGTCTATCATCTAGGGATCCCTCTGTTGATGTGAAAAGCATGATGATAGTTTATAGCATATACCACAATTTTTAAGAAAGTGTTTTTGACTTGGTTGACATGATATGGAGTGTTCTTGTCGATTTTTTTTTGCTTGTGTTAAGATTTGATTTTATTGTTGATCTGATTTTTTAAGGTGTTTAAATCTGTATTCAGAGTGCTGTGTCCAGAGGGCTATGCTACTCCTGTTATTAAGGAAGTGTTACTTGGTGTTTTGTTGGACTAAAGAGTCAGAATGCTCCACATTGATTGTGAAAGTTTAAAATAGTATTTTTGATTAGTACGGGCTTTAACCCTCTAATTCCTTCCTAAGGAATAGAGGAACCTGAAAATATGGGAACGTCCGAGCTCCTCTTTCAAAGATAAGGGAAATTCCCCTCCCCTCCTCAAAAACCAAAATGACAGCTGGCACTGTCCGAATTCTAAGAAAACCCTCCTTTTCCCCCAACCCATCTGGCGACCCACTCTAACGAAGAAAGTGTGCGCAGCGGGTGAGAAATTAATCGCACTTAAAGAAATGGGGTGGAAATTTCGCAGCGATATTCCGGACGTTTCGGACGGCCATCGTCTTTTGCTTGAAGAGACGTTTGGGACGTTCCGTATCGATAGAGTTAAACAATTCGGCACCGCTAGAAATTGAAAATACCTATTGTAGGGGTTGGAAACTTTATTTAGAGATAAATCATACCACATTTATGGTTCTGAAGACATTTATGCAGAAGTTAGTGACAAAGTTGTGCAAAATATTAGAACTCAAATTCGGATTTTTCGATTTATATCCTGTTCCACTAATCTATATTCAGTATTTAAAACTGAAAAAAATAGTGGCTGAGAGCTGCGAACCGGCGAGGCCAGTGCAGATCACGGCGGGTTCTGCTAGTCTCTAACTCTACTAATAATAAAGGAGAATGTGTGTATGCAACTGCGAAATTTGACACAAATTTACTTTGGAGGGTAGGAATGTACACGTCGGAGCCCATTTTTCAAAGTTTTAATTACAATTTTAATTAATTAAAAATTAAGCGAAATTTTGGCGGTTAATTGGTAACTTCCAAAAATATTATAGCCGAAAAAATAATTTTTATACCATCTAAAAATTCACAAACTTATCTTTTTAATGATATCAATTAAGTTTCTATACAGTTCTTTTCTCTAATTTTAATTAATCTCTAAATACATTTTTAGACATAATTTACAACAACACTTTTCATTGTTACAATGAAAGTCAAACCTTTTTTTTGCTTAAAAAGATATTTATTTGCGGGTTTCTCTCCCGTTCTTCAGCGTAAAGGTAATTATCCTAATGGACTTTATTATATTTTTTATTTATTTATTTATTTATTTTTGCGAAATCTGAAAATGAAATCCTCTAAGATATTAAGTTTATTCGGAAATATATCCAGTAAGCTGAAAGATTATGGTTGCAATGTATCAATTTTTTTCATCAGCGTGTTTTAATTCAGCTATGATACAGCAAGATGTAAAATGTGACAAGTCATTTTCATATTGAAATCAAATGTATATTTTGCATGAGGAATAAAGAATTGAAATTGGCACCATCAAGGTGCAATTAGATGTTAGATGACACGTGCAGTTACTTATTCCATTAAGGACCTTCATGTAGACAATGAACAGAACAGGTGCAAAGCTAATCAAAGAACCCGGGTTAAATGTCTATCACAATTTGAAATTTAAAATTACTTGGTTGAGGGAACCATGAATATCAACTTATGCAGCAGAGATTCAATTAAAATTATATTCCTGGTGAATAAGCTAGTCGTCGAAAGCGACTAATATATCATGCACCGAAACCTCTCTACAGCGTTTAACCCTCTGACTACTAAGAGTTCTCAAAATCGGAGTACAGTTGTATACGGAGCTTTGCTTACTAATTGATCTGTGGAATGGATTCGTCCGCCCCGTTCCCCCTTTTCTCCTCACTACGGGTGGTGAGAGATATGAATGGCAGGTCTTTCATCTCTCATCTCTCCCTTAAGGGTCCCTTTAATGACCACTCGCCCAACTGCTTTCTCCCTCCTTTCGGAACAGCAACCGACCGAAATCCGCCCCACTAGTATAGAAGTTGCATGGCCGGCTACGGCCGGCTTAGGAGTCAGAGTGTTAAATTATTTTAAATTGGAAAAATATATTCCCTATCCTTTCTTCTGTAGTTGTTGAGGAATAGGCAATAATATATTCTATTTTTCCCAAAATCGTTGAGCTGAAAGTTTCATTCTCTGATGGTGGCACCCATAGCAGCAGATTTTTTTTCCTTTTTTGTCAGAGTTTGAATCAGCGCCAGAAAGGTAGAATTGAACTCTTGAATGCCCCCCACCCCAGTACAGGTGGAAATTCACTTTTCTCTTCACATTGTTAAAGGAATAATTCATATCGATCTTATTTCCGGCATTGTTTTTGAGTGTATAGATTTTTTTGTTTGTTCTAAATTCCTCCATTTTCTCTTAATAAGAAGTCCACGGTTGGAGAGACGAAAGGATTGTATTTCGTTGAAGTTGAACGGGCGACCAAGCTGACCTCTAGAAGGGTTTGAGTGGTCTTTAATAGAGGTTATTTTGACATTATGTCTACGGGACGAAATATTCAGTGCCGAGCGAAAATAGCCGTTCAGATGAGAGACCGCTATGTATGGCCACACTCCTGCATAATACAGACAATTTAATTTTCCCTAATAATTCCACCGATAAGGGATTGAAACAGTCGATGGAAGTAACCAAACACACAAATTTTCATCCTCGATCTCTTTACCGACGGACTGAAGACAGTCGGCAAAATGCGACATCTGATTCACTTGTCACCTCTTTGGTTATTCTCTCAAATGTGGCGCGAACTACAGGTCGAATGGAAGACAAGTGAAAGAGTCACTCTAACCGCTAATCAGTCGTGAAATTCAGGGGCAAATCGCTTATCTCGACTGTTAATATAATTTTAAGATGGAATTTAAATCATTAGATTCTTTGATAAGCAGCTGTCCACATCTCCCGAAACGGAAAACACTTTTGACGACGAAAGTCTTAATTTATCGCCGACGGATGGGCCAAGCACTCACCGACGGGAAGGCAATTGCTCTCCCTGCCCCCCGCTGCCTCAGCCCCTGCTTCATAACGGTTTTTACAATAATAATTCAAAACTGCATCCACATACAGGTCTGAAAGAACAGAACAAGGTCTCTTAACCCCTTACCCGTGACCATACTGGTCACTGAGCGGTTTAATGGGCAAGACAAGGGTAAATTATTTAAGAAAAAATATGAGAAATTTACACTATTTACAGTACAGAAATTTATACTGTTATATAATTTTGTATTAGTGTTCTTTTCTATGTTTCTGAGTACGAAGAACTAGACTTGGACTCACTGGAGACACAACCTCAAACATATTTCGCACAAGTTATCACAAGAAGGAGGCTTTGGATATTGTTTTCCTTTTCTTGGTGGGGGAGGGAGGTCTGGTCATTTGGAGCTTCTTGGTTGAGCTCGCTGGAAAGTTGAAGGATAGGGAAGTCGGAAGAGATATCTGTTTTCACAGATGAATTTCACTATACTACGAATTTTTTGCCTGGAGATAAGGTTATTGGCAACTCTTTTCAGCCATTCTTGTTCGAAGTTTGGCACTGGCCTCGTCATATGCAAGACACTGTGAGGGTACACTCTGTCGCATAGTGAAGTGCCGTGCCAGTACACCACAACACTATATTGGAGCGACTGGTGTGCAATTTCTAAAATGCCAGGTGTTTGTCGCAAACGTGCAGCCTCAGCAAATATTCGAGCGACTATGTCCGGACGGAATCCGTCCGATAAAGTACACAGAGCATTTCATCGACTCTTCAAAACTTGCATTACTGTGAGCGGACGCAATTTAGAGTAGGTAATAATTGTTAACTTTGTTGTGAAGAGATAATTGTTAGCAATGCTTTTAGGAATTAATGCAGGTTCCCGTTCATGTTTTGTTTTGTATTTTTGCCTCAACGAATCACATTTGCCAATACATCCCTGCACAAAAAATTGTTAGTTGCAATGTATTCTACCCCAGATAGCACGTAAGTTTGCAGCAAGTTTGATTTTGACTTGTCATGGCAAAATTTGACGTGTCAAACTTGAATCGAACTTGTAGCAAGCTCGATGTGACAAATAGCGCCACCTACTTTGCTTGCTACAATTTTGCAAAACAAGCTTCCTGCAAAGATAGCACAATAAAGAGATAATTATCTTTGTTTCTGTTTTAAAAAACATCCGATTTTTAATAGCATCTCCTAGACCGTAATTCTTTTTTATTAATTCAATAAATCAATCATAATTTGAGAAAAAATAACTTTTTTATAAAAAAAAATTTTGAAACATTTTCCATCTTTTTACTGAATATATCACTCTCACTTTAAAGAAAACTATATCGCCTTTTTCTTAATGTTGAAATTTTAACGTTTATAAACAAAATTAAATCTAAAAACAGTCAGTGTTTGTTGAACAATAATAACTAGATATTTTGTTCCATTTTAAAGTAATTACTTTTGAACTCTAATTTCATAATTTATTCTACTAGCAAAACGTAGTTATTAGCAAAAATCGCTCTCTCTTTGACTTCAAATCATATTCTCAACTCAAAAAATTAATGAAATCCAGAAAATAGTTAAAAATAAATCGTATACGAATCGAATCGAACGATGTATTAGCGAAATCTATCTTCTCCTCTCAGAGTTCAACTGGCTCAATGGTTAGCGCCTTCGCCCCGGAACCGGGAGGTCGCGAGTTCTATCCCGGGTTGTGTTTCGCACTCTGTTTTTGCTATAATTTGCAATAAGTTTGCATGGCAAGCTTGCTGCAAGTTCGTTTCATGGTGACTTCGGAGCTTTCGTTAAATTGCTGCAAGCTTGCAATCTTGTCATGACAAACTTGTGGCAAACTTGCACTCTTGTCATGACAAATTTGTGGAAAGCTTGCTGCAAACTAAAATTGCTATCTGCGACCATCCCTTGAAGTTTCATTCATGAATTCTGATTCATGCTTTGTGCAAGGGCAGTTAAAAAGTAGGCTAACAAGCATTCTGAGAAAAAAAAACTTCATCAGTACAAAAATGAAGTCATTTTTGATAATAAATGAGGGAAAAGCACATAAATTGTACTTAAGACCAATATTAATCACTAAAAGTATATCCAGATCAACTAATATGCATTATAAGGTTAGTTGGCTGAAAAAGATATTTGAATATATAGACGACGGCTGAATGGTAAATATCGTTAATGACACATCAGAGGTCAAGGAAACGACTAAGCATAAATTTCCAACACTGAAAATTTTAAAATCGAACTAGGCTGGCGAAAAAGAAGGAGTAGTCTACAAAACTGGGGAGTATTGAAGAAAAATTCTTTTTTCTTCCCACTTTAAATTAAAAACATATACTTTAAACTCATTTTACTCGAAATGTGATTCTTTCAAAATTCCCGTTTTCAAACATGATAACTAAAATTCAACTTAAAATTTCCGCCTAAAATTTAGCATGCGTTTTATTTATGATACTGTCTAGGTAATGAACCAAAATGTAAGTGCAATGATGTACCGTTAAAAAGTTATGTAGCTTTTGAGATTTGAAGAAAGGCCGAATTTCTAAAAAAAATTATGATTTCACACCAAAACTCTTACATGTTTTGTGAGATGTTTCAAAACATCTCATTTCTCTTTTGCTTCAAGACCTAGCCAATAGTTAAATGATTATATATACTAAAGATTTTAACATTCTGGTCATTTGTGTTTGACCGAGAGTGTTTGAAAAAGAGTCAAATTTCGTTTTTTCAAATATTTTAAAAACATTTAATTCATATTACTTTTTTGTATGATTTATTATGTTTTAACGTAAATGTCACATAAAAATACCAAAAAATATTGCTTCAAATATCATTATTCAGGCGTCGATCCAGGTTTTTTTAGGGGCCCATTTTTGTGAAAAAAAATTATTTTTGTAAAAAATAAAAATAATTTTGAGAAATTTTTTATCATGTGAAACCTTCAATTTTAGCAGTCGTATTTCTACATTTTACACGAATTTGTTTTGTGAAGGGGCCGTTTTTAAGATGTGGAATTTTGTGAAGGGCCTGCGAAACGCCCCCAATTTTCGCCTGGGTCGATCCCTGTTATTTAAAAGGCTTCCGAACGTAGTCGGATACCTAAAATTTAATTTAATTAATTTTAGGTATCCGACTACGGTACCGGTTAGGTATCCGAATTAATTTAATTTAATTTAAACAAATTCGCCACAGTAGGAAGGAATAGACGCATTATTAGTCAAAAATATTTCGTCGTTGAAAGACCAAACAGAAGTTTGCACAGATAGATCAAGCAATCTCACACTACTCGTCTTGAAAGTAAGTTAAATAAAAGTGACTCGAATATCAACAACACCCAGGAAAATCTTCTCTACTTTTCCGAAATCTGCTTTCATTTCTACTTAAACTAAAGTCCTCTGGATCTGATCATGGATTTTAAAAGGAATAGATGCATTATTAGTCTAAACTATTTCGTCGTTGAAAGACCAAACAGAAGTGTACACAGATAGATCAAGCAATTTCATACCACTCGTCTTGAAAGTAAGTTAAATATAAGTGACTGGAATAATAACAAAACCCAGGAAAATCTTCTCTACTATTCCGAAATCTGCTTTGATTTCTTCTTAAACTAAAGGCCTCTGGATCTGATCGTGGATTTTAAAAGATGGAGAGATAATAAAAAAAAGCGAATAGCAAAAACTGTTTTTCTTGCCCAAAGAATAATATTAACGTGACAAGTGAAGAATAGTGTGCTGCTTAACTTAAATAAAAAATAATCCCTGCCTTTCTAAGAAGTCCATTCTAGCTTCAGTTGATTTTATCTAGACTTAGAAGATAGAAAACAGATTAGGCACAAGCGCTGTTTTCCCTGAGTCTGATGCCGGTTAGAAAAATACTCTTCTTTTCAGCTTCATTTTAAAGTCGATGCTTTTTAGAACTAGGGATAAGTGCACCAAATATTTATCATAAAAAGTTTTTCTTCATTTTTGTACTCATTTATTCTCGTTCATAAGCCAGTTCCAAAAAAATAGTAGGAATTCTGTAAATTTGACCATATCTAGGAATTTGATATAATGATATAAAAATCAAGTTAGAATTAAACTGCATATTATTTTCTTCAAAACTCAGATGTTCGTTTCAATCTATTCTCATCTTTTAAATAACTGTCTAATATTTTTTTTGATTCTATTGGAAGTTACTGGCTCTCTATGTGTGATTAAGGACAATTTCTATTCAGAAATTAAGCAATTAAATGGCTTAGGGAACATACGACTCTTAAACCTCGACGAAATGGTGGAAAACTGCAAAATTCGATACATTATATCTCTGACAATGCAATTAGCAAATTCATTTCTCTTTTCTAGAAAAATATCTGTCATTTCTCTTATAGTACACACATTTTCCAACCATTATATTGGTATGTATTTATTTGAGAGAGTGGTAAATATAGATATAATTTTTGGAGAAGAATGAGATAGTCATCTTGAGTGTATGATTACGGATAAAATATTCATCTAAACGCAATATTATGGGTATCTAAGTAATCAAAACAGTCTGTTCATGTAACTGGATCTCAATTTATTAACATTTAAATTCAATTTCTATTTCATATACCTATTTAAAATAAAAATGTTAAAAATAGTTAACTTTTCTACCTCCCCAAAAAACTTCTTTGGAGAAATATGTACCAAAATGTGGTTCAATTTGTAGAACATAGCAAAATACATTTCTGTAAAAATGCTATGTAAAAATATTCAATAGTTCTTGAGATATCGTGCGCGGAATATCAAAAAAACATATTTTGAGATATAGCGCTGTAAAGATATGACCATATTCAGTGTTTACGTTGAAGAGCTGATACATTTTCCTTCATAACTTTAATAATAATAGGAATTTTTTTAACGCGGATTATTTTAAATTGTTCAGAAAGGACAGGGGAAAAAATAATATTTCTTTTTTACTAAAAATCAAAAATTTTCGAGGTTTAACAGTTGTATGTCCGCTTAAGGTATTAGTGAAAGTTTCCCGAAATTTGCAGACAAAGCCTAACGACACATATCGAAGATCTTAAAAGAGTTAGATGAATTTCAACATTTCCAATGATCGCGGTTGCAAATTAAAAGGCAACTGGCAGGAAGTGGGGACTCAGTGTCTGCAAATTCTATCACATTAACTATACGATGAAAGCGTGTTTAAATCTGTCACCCTCTTTTGTTGTAAATGTTTTGATATGTTTCTTATTTTTTCCCTGACAGACGGCAAATATACTTTACCTGTACATGTTTTGTCCTCTCCGTGCAGTGTGATATAAGCTGATTGATATAAATTGATATTTGATATAAATATAACAGATTGATATAAATGTTATTGCATATAAGCCAATAAGATTTCAGCCCTCTTCTAAATGCTAAGGGCCTTTTGTTACCTTGTACACGCTATAACTCTCAGGACCAGGGAAATAGATATGTGAATCAGGGACCAGGGGATGTATTTCTCTCTGGCCCTGATAACTCTTCAGTCATTTTGCATTGTGTAACGTGTTTGATGAACGGGTTTATTGCTTACGAGGTAAAACAATAACAAGCAATGCGAAAGAGTGGCATATATCATCTTCTAATTCAATGTCTTGAAAAGGGAGA
Source organism: Araneus ventricosus (assembly GCA_013235015.1). Taxonomy (NCBI): domain Eukaryota; kingdom Metazoa; phylum Arthropoda; class Arachnida; order Araneae; family Araneidae; genus Araneus; species Araneus ventricosus. Next base: position 5,796 of record BGPR01026008.1, on the reverse strand, counting down.
AAGCAGTTTCCTGTTTTGTTTAACCTCTTGGCCTGCGGATTTATTTAATTTCCTAGTTCTATGAGACATTTATTTTTATTTTAACCATACAATGATATTGTTGCAAAAATGTAATGTCGCTTTCCTGCCTGAGTAGTCTTATGTTTGAGAAGAGAGTTTTACAGGGGTAAGTATGGGATGGCCTGGCTTGGATCCCTGACTTTGGCGA
>BGPR01026007.1:0-21865 GCA_013235015.1 Araneus ventricosus | reverse complement strand
TAAGAAAATATTGCTTTTGTTTTTTTAAATTCTCATTTAGAATTTTTAAAGGTAGGTTTCCGGTATAGGTAATGAGTTCGTGTGTGTTGATTTCTGTTTTTGTCCAATATTCTATTGTTATTTCAGATTATGGCAAATGTGTACATGTTGATTGGGATTTTTCATTTTTATCAGCTTAAAAAAAATCTTTTTCTTTAAAACTCTTTAATGATTTACTTAAAAATTATAAAATTGGAATTAAAATTTAAATAATATAATTTTTTTAAAAAATATGGAATATAAGAACAATCTTGATTTATCCAGAGTTTTACTATTTTTGCTATAACACTCCGCATATTTAAAAGTACAGTAACACTATTTTATAAAAAAATATTTTACAACTCTTTAATTTTTATATTAAAAGTTTTTCTTATATTTATTTTATATAAGTGCACCAAAAAAGGTTTCATAAAAAAAATCTTTAATTTAAATCTTAGTTTTTAAAGAATCTCTTATAAAAGGAATGCTAATAAATCTGCCGTGTATTTCATTTTAGCATGTTATTTATAATTTCATTTGATTTCAGGTTCTGTTAATATTCTTGTTCGTTTTGTGAATACTTAATTTTGGCTCTTGGATTATCTAAATATATGTTTATTTTCTGCAGTTTTCTGAAATGTATGTTGTGATATTTATTTACTGTTTAATTAATATATCAAACATTCCATCGAAACTTGCCTTTCACTGTTATGATTATCTTTCTCAAATAAGTAAATTTGCTTTTTTAGGAAGTCATTCAGTTGACAACCGAACTTATTGCTGCCAACACAGAAAAAAGTTCAAGTTCGGTTGGTTTGGGAGGTTCTAGTAAAGAATCTGATACCTCCTCTGGTTCATGGACAGTAGGAGAAAGGTGTCTTGCCCCATGGTCAGAAGATGGACAGTAAGTGATCAACAAGTGTTATTAACTTTTCTACTGAAATTTGTGGTACAGCTTTGATATGCGGCATCACTGGCGATAATTTTGTTTTGGCGACTTAACGATACGATGTTCGGTTAGGCCAATACAAGATTATCCCCAGTGATGCCATATTTCAAAGCTGTTCCAAATTTGTTGCAAATCATCTGTATTAATTGATGAACTCGGTCTTGTATCTTTTTAAAGTGACAAGTATTCAATTTTATTAATTTGTCATTCCATATATATAAGTTGGATTGAAGAGGATTCAAAGACTTGGATGATTGGTTAAATAACATGTAAAGCTGTTTAAATGTTGTGGTTGAGTTTCTTTGGAATGTTTTGCAGATTGATTGTAATCTTATAAAAATAGAAAAAAGTAGACTCAACTATCCAGACAATTCAAAAAAAAAAAAATATCCATAATAAAATGAGGAATAATTTACTTTGCCATTTATTTCATTAATCTTTTTAAATAACTAAAAGCTGTTGGTTTCGGCTTAGACCTACCTTTTCATTTTTGTGTAATCATTCATCAGTGAACATTAAACTAAATTTAAATAATCTTTAAGAGAATGAAGCCTATGTTTTGCATTTATATTTTAATTTATATTGCGAGCATTATGCTGATATAATGTATAATTTTAATAAAATTATATTATCCCGAGACAAAAATAAAAGTCTTATACTTTTAAAAAGTTATCTAAGCAGTCATTTAGAACACTTTGAAGTAGAAAAGTGACATTTAATTTTTTTCTTAAAATTTAGGGAGCATGTATCGCATATGATACATCAGGAACGAGACAAGTCAAAATCAGAATGTCTAAAATTTAAAGAAGTGCTGTTTCCTTGTTTTTTTATCTTGTTTATTCACACATTACAATAAATGCAAAAAGGCTACATGAAAAATAAGCCTAATTATAGGTGCAATATTATTATTATTTTACATTTTCATGAAGCAATTTCTCTGTTGAAACAGAAATTTTTTCGTCAGTTTGATCTCGTTTATCATAATCATCATTATGGTCACTCAAATTGTCATCCATCTTATAATTATCATCTTCATCTGACAAAGAAATTAATCAGAATCATTGCAACTCAGGGCCTCTAAAATTTCATGAGGAGTCAAATATTTCACCAGAAAAAATCTAGTAATCAGAATTAAGACAGAAAAACATGCAAAAATTTAAAACAAAAACTTCAACTGTGTATTTTGGCTAAATAAATGATGAAAAACATCCTTCAAAATCTTAAGTGAATGATAAAAACAAAACCAACTTGGAACACATTCTCGGACGTGATTGAATCCCATTGTATTGCATGTGATACGAAAAAGTTGAACAAGTTACTATGATTTAATACTTTGATATCTAGGGGCCATGTTATTATTTTGAAAGAATGCGCTTTGAAATCACAATTGTGGACAAGTAACGCCATCTGTTGACTAGAAGAAAAAAGTATCATGTGATACACCAGAACCGAAGAGGTTATAAATAATTTTTGGAAGAATTAATCCCACGTTTTGTGATGTTCCGTTTATTTTAAAAGTGTATGTATTTGTACTGAACAGTGTTTCGTGCAATTAGGTTAGACATTATAAGACTTATCTTAAGTATGTATATTTTTTTTCTTGAACTAATTAGTAGAGAACAGTAGAGAGTATATAAGTGCAGATTTTATATAAAAAGGGTGTTTTTAATGGTTTGTAGAACTCTGGTTTTTTATTATTATTGTCATCATCTTGCCTGCCAGATTAGCGAGATAGTTGGGATACTACTGTATTATCACCATATTTAAATTGCATAATTATGTATTATTGAAACTGTTTAAAAAATCTTTAGTTTATATAGGTTTTGTCTTAGACCTACCTTTTCATATTTGTGTATAGTTATGTATTATTAAAACTTTTAAAAAAATCATTAGAACCATCTCCTAGTCCAAAAATTGTTATCCTCTTTTACTGTACTCATTTTTAAGCATGGTTTCTGTGAATTTGAGTGGCAGGAGTCAAAATTTTAGGTATAAACTATTTTAAAACATTTTTTTTGATTAATAATGTCTTTTAAAATCAGTGAGCAAATGTTAATTTACTATAAGGAGAACATATTTAACTGTTTATAAAACTCGTTTAAATATATATCCCATATTTTTCCAACCTTATTGTATCAAGTTCTCTGTATTGCTGTGTGGATCATACATTTTCCAAGAATTCTAAATAGGTGGATAACCTAGATCAAAATTTTGGTTAAAGATTTTAATAATTTTAAACTTTTTACTTTTTTTATAAAATTCTCTGACTTTGTTCTGGTTTTAAAAATATGCATCTAACAAACTTTCATTTTCATCTGCATTTTATGTAAGGTAATTTAATGTAATATGGCCACTCTAATTTCAAACTAAAATTGTGGTAGTTATGCTAATGTTGAAAAACATTCGATTTGCCCGAATGCCAATTGTGCAGGTAATTTTTCTGAGCCAATCCACTGATTTTCCCAGATTTTTCACTGTCTTTACTTTGCATGTTTCTAGTATATGCCTCTAGCAGTGCAATTAATGCTGGGTAGCAAAACAAGTTTAAACCAGTTCTTAGGTTTGGTAAACTAGTTTTTAAAAATTATCAAAAATTAATAAAATCAATACTTGTAACTGTTATGACTGCTGATTTGAATTTATGAAATCAATTTGAATATAGAATTATTTATAAAAAAAAATGTACTTATTTTTGAACTCAATATGGCAGAAAAAAAGAGATTGTTAAGTGGTTAACTCCTCTTTAAGTTTTAAAAGATTGTTTTCACTTTCAAATTTAAAATTTCATGGAACACTTTCTTTCTTAAAGTAATGTGGCCAGTGAAGGTAATTTGGCCACTCACCTATTTTTACTATGTTTTATTTCAAATTAGAAATATATATATAAAAGGACAATTCTTTTTATTTTTAGGGGAAGAACGTACTTGTTTCTATTTCAAATAATTTGAAAGTGCATGAAAAGAATTTTTTTTAAAAACATAAATAAAACTTTCCTAAATGCTTCCAAAAATAGAAATAGTCAAGAGGTTTAAAACTAAGAAAACACACACACACACTTTCAACGAAAGAGTTCTTGAGTGAAGGAATAACAGAATGTAAGTTCTATAGCAACTGTTGGTTTTATTGCTCAGCAGCTAGGTTTATGAAATCTGTTGCAATTCATGCAAGAGCTGTAAATATTTTGAATAAGAACATTACAGGGTTCCCACTGTCCTTGAAAACTCCTTGAATTTTATTTGCTTTACTCAGGGCCCTGGAAAAGTACTTGATCTTTCATTGGTTCCTCGAAAAGTTCTTGAAAAATAAGCAAAAATGTCCGTCCAATATTTTATGGGACAGAAGAGAAAACCAGTTTGTGACTTGGCTTTGTCTTGAGAATTCCACCACCAGAAAAAGGTTGTTTGTATGGGAATGCTGTCAATCGTCAATGTTTTCTCTCTTTGTATGTTAAAAGACAGCTTAATTTGACAATACAGTAAAAGCTACAGAGGGTATTTCTCTGTCGAGTAAAATAGTCCTTAAATTATCCTAATGTATTTTGAAAGTAACTGTTATATTTGAACAGAATTTTGTTTTTAATACCTATAACCGATTTTCTCTGCAATGAAATCTGTTTTCAAAATGCATGTTATTAAGTTCATGGAGCCGGGAAAGTTTGTGTTCATGTAAAACAGTATCTCAAAAAAAAGAACTTGAATGGCTAGATGGATAAAATTTGGTATACAGTTTTATCATTACAGTTGTAGATCCATATAAAAAATTTATTTCAAAAATAAAAATGCAAGTGGTTAATATGATTTAAATTGATCATTTGCATTTTTATGTGTAAAATATGTAATTTTATGGTCCTTGAATTTTCTTTAAAAAAATTCCTTGAAAAGTCCTTAAATTTTACTAAGTACTGGATGTATCACCTTTAGATACTTTAAATATATGTTAAAGCTTAGAATACAATAATGGATAAGTTTAATTTAAAAATGATCAGATTTTTGTAGTTTTTATTATATTCTTATTTGTGTTATTCTTAAAACATGTTTTTTTTCTCCTTTTACTATGTATTTCCAATCATTGTTTAGATTTTATTTAATGTTAGTTGCATTGCATTTATTCTTGCTTCATTTTCAACGTTGCATTTTTCGCAATCAATAGATATTATGAGGCTGTCATTGATGACATCACAGAGGATGGTCAGTGCACACTTAGTTTTACTGCCTATGGAAACACAGATGTGTGCGACGTCGAACAATTGAGGCCCGTGGACAAAGATCACGGCCAGCATCCGGAGGGCTCCTCCAAATCCAGGTGAGCTGCTTTTCAGTTTACAAATCCGTAAATATTAGATTTCCAACAAAAAGTAGATTTATCTCTCCACCTCGCCTTTTTTTATATAGTTCTCGTTTTCTTCTCCCTTTGGTGTTATATTGAAGCTACCCCATCCCATGACTTTTCAATAAATAGATATTGTTAAATGTTGATTGTTAAAAATGCATCGTTTTTTTACCTTTGTTTTCATTTGAATCTGCAAGTAATTTTCTGAAGGAGGAGGAAATATCAAGTAACATCTATTGAAGACTTTTTATTTTCTGTTCACTTACCATATTATTTTTGTGAAAAATGTATTGAATACCGTTTAAAAAGCATTGAAATGTAGATCAACTTGGGATAGCATATATAGGCTCTATTGATTTAAAAACGTTGTTACATTTAGTGTTTCTAATAAAATAAATCTAGAGTAATTTAAATCTTTGTGCACCTTGCATATGATTGTTTTTTATTCAGGTAGTAACAAATCTGTGATGAATTAAGATTCTGTGATCTTATCCTAAACCTGAAGAAATGTAAATGTGGTACTAAACCTAATGAAACAAATTGTTCAAATAATATGAAAATTTGTATTTTTCATCTTGGAGGTAAGTACAACAAACTGGCAAAATATCATTACAATCTAAAACACTGATGATGAAAATAATTTTTTTGTGGTTGATTGGACATGGAATTACCCACCAGGTATGTCATACAAAACACATATATGCACATACCCTATCAGCTCTTGACAGTTTCAGTTAATGTGGAGTGTATGGTACCGACTTACTTCGTTCCTCTTAGGATCACCAACTCTTTGCCACCAAAACGGCGATGAGAGAACATTTGTTTTGGATGCGTCTAGATGTTTTTAACAAGTGACAAGCGCACAAATTGATCTTTTCGTCTGGTGTTTCTTTGGTGTTTTGCTTATCAGGCTATATTGTGCCATGTTTCGATTGGAATGTTTTGTTCCACTCTTCATTGCAATCGATCAATAAATTCGAATTTGAATAAACCTTCGTTTGGAATTCTTTGGATGGAATATTGGTTCAGTACCATGTATGTTATTCTGTGTATTTAGTTTCTCAATGAATAAGCGAAGCTACGATTATTCCGCTATGCTGAAAGCGAAGCCGCTGGTGTTTTTTAAAGTTAAAAAAAATTGCCCAGTACACACTTGAAATACTGCAGTCATTGCGTGCTCAGTCTCTCCTCTTCAGGTGACACATGCGCAAGAGAGCTTGAAACACGCCTGAAAAATGCCGCAGGCATTGCGATTGAAATAAAATTTTCTACAGGGTTCGTACGCGTCCTTACAAGTCCTTACTTTTACATTTAGTCCTTACAAATCCTTATTTTTATGCCCCATTTTTAAAAAGTCCTTGAAAGTCCTTACTTTTTACTCTGCCATTATTAAAAAATTTAAAATTTCACCGATTATCGTTTTTCGAATTCCTCCTTCGCGGCGGCTCTAATCTCGGTCGACAGGGCTCTCTCGGAATGGGGGGATGACACTGCTCGCATTCTACTAATCCATATCCATCGCATACACTTTAGGAAATAAGGGAGGAGTTACAGATGGCTTTTATTAGTCCATGGTTCCATAGGAATGATTGTCAAAAATGCGGTTACCATTTTTAGAACATTATCAAAGTGATAAACCTTGACTTCCATTTTTTGCTAGTGAAGTATTAAAACTTGTTAATGATTGCATTCAAAATTTTGAAACCAGAGAATGAAAGAATTGAGAAACCTGAGACTTTATGCAAATTCAACTTCAGTGACCCAAACTTGTATAATGATAAAAGTTAAGTGTATTTAGGGTTTGCTGCAGAGCAACTAATAAAAGAAAAGATAAAAAAATAAGGAATTAGCAGACAAGGATGTTTTCACACTCAGACAGGATAGTCGGAAAAACATCATAACAATGATAAAACATTTCATGCAGAAATGTCCTGTGAATTACACACTAGTAAGACTTGTAATTTGCATTGATCCACGAGTAATGGCTGGATATCCCGAAAGAGCACAGTAAAAAATGAAAAAGGTATTGATTGTATTGTCGCAAAATAAATGTATTTTGGGAAAAGATTGCGACGAAAGTTTGTTACTCTATGCAGATTTTCTGTTAAATATTGTAAAGCCAAATTCATTTGAATTTACTTCTTTCAATCCAAAGAGTGATTCCTTTGACAATTTTTTACAAACTTATTTTAGCAATACATTATGAAAAAATTTGGCAGATTATCAAAATGATATTAATACTGTCACATGGACAATGAGGTTTTTCGGTGAACAAGGCCCTGGAAATAGAAAATTTGAAAGATGCTTCATATATTTTCCAGCGTGTAAATCATAAATTTATTAAGCTGTCTGGGGCTATTTATGACTTAAAAATTAGTGAAGAAATGAGGACGGATGCCACCTCATCTAGAACAAAATACATGCAGTATTTAGAAAGTGAAAGATCTAAAGAAAAGACTGAAACAAAACAACTGAAACGAAAAGCTCTAGAGGAGAAAATAGATTTTTTTAAACAAAAGAAAATGTTCCTCCAAACGGACATGCACCAAACAAATGAGAAAGCAAATGATTTAGCTAATGAGGCTGAAAAGTCAAAGGACATAAATTTATTTATTCAATCGCATGAACTAAGAAAAACAATTTCTGAAAAAGAAATTAAAATAAATACCTTGGATGTAAAATTGAATGAAAAAAGTTTGGAATTAAAAGATATTTAATTTGATTACCAGTATCATGGGGGTTTTTTTCATCAATTTATTAACTCATATTTTTAGAAGTTTTGTTGTGTTAAATTTGTAATGTATCTTCTATGTTTTATATTATAATTTATCATCTAATACGTTGAATTTGCAAAAATGAGACATTTTATTTAAAAATACGTGCAACAATTCATTAAGTTTATTCAATTTAGAGGTCCTTATTTTTTGGTTTTTTTAGTCCTTAAAAGTCCTTGATTTTCTTTTAAGGAAATATGTACGAACCCTGTTCTATCGATTGATATAAAATTTATCTGGCTAAGATCAATAGTTCCCAAGAAATTTTAAATTATATTAATCATATATTTCATATGAATTTCCGTTTTTTAATAGAAAGTAGTAAATCGTGTCAGTGGTATATCATGCTCGTGTTATTGTTTGGATGCCATGATGCATGATTATTTATTGCAATTGTGATGATATAATTTGATAATATTTTTTGGCAACGTTTGACAAGCAGAGAAGTGCTTTGTTTTGATTAAAATTTCAAAAAAGAATTCCTCTGAAATTTTGACTTTTGATTTACGTTTTACAAGCTGAGAATTTCATGGTTATTGAATTATTGTGTACATATTTTATATATATATATATTTTACTATCATTTAATACTTTACAATCATGAATTAGTTTACTATATTTTTTACGATGGATACCGACAAACTTAATTAATAGAATAATTAAGATTAATAGCATTATTCTTAATCTAACTTAATTATTAATTCACTCTAGAGAAACATTGACGTGAAATCTCTCGAATGAATAGTCAATTTGCACCTGTCATACCATGTTGGGTGATTTTCTAGTCATTAATAATAATATCAATTCGAAGAATGTTCTAATTTTGTAAATGTACTTTGCAGTATAGCAGGACTTGGTATTTAAGAACTGCAGAGTTCACATACTCAATGCAGAATACAATCAATCAATCACAGAACAATTCTTTTGGGATTTAAAAAAAAAATCCCAGTCAGCAAGCTGGTAGGCAAAGCTAGATTCCTTTTGTTTGGAGATATAAAGAAAAGAACATTTCGTCCTCTATTTTTATTATGGTTAGAGCTGAAAGAATGAAAGAGGGTGGAAGAGACTGCAAATGATGGAGCTTTCAGTCAAGATGTGACATGCATAGGTTAAAAGGCAATTTTAATTTATGGGGGAAGGGAGGGAAAATCACTTTACAGCTCATAACTTCTAAGCAATCACAACTATAAAAAAAAACTTTAAATACAAAAATTGCTGGTTATGATAAGGCTATAATTCGCCTAATTTGAATTTCTTTCTATTTGCCATTGGAAAGGAATGATAAGGAAATGAAAATTTCAACCCCCGCCATTTCCACTGTCTTTGAGCTGGATCTACGAACTCGACCGAGATTTTCACTATTCTTACAACATATCCCATGCTGATTAAAATTAAATCAAATTACTCCAGGTATCGTGTTCACAAGGTAACTTGGGCAAAAGCGTTATTTATATAAACTTTTGAACGAAGGGTGGTTTTGGTTTCTAGGGGTCATGATCAATGAAGATCCGCAGAAATTTTCCAGAAGTTGTGTCATGAGAACCATTGCAATAGGTAGATTTCCTATAAGGAATCTACCTAAAAGATTTGCCATCTATATGTAACTAGCAGTGCAGGCACAGCGTTGCCCGTGGAATCAGGACTTTAACAAAGTGAAGGGAAAAAAAGAGGGGAAAAAAAATGCCCACAATGACATGAAAAAGTTTTGAAAATAAAATCAAAACAAAAGATACACATTATTTGATTTTCCTGCTTTTTTTTTTTCGCGCTACAGAACAGCATATGTTAATCCAAAACAATATTACAAAATTGGAATGTGAAAATGATTATTATACAGCAAGCAAAATATAAAATCAAATCCGAAAATAATGATCGAATTAATTCATTCAGGTGAAGGTCATGACGTATCCTGCGCGTCCGCCAATCAACATTCATTAGAAGTGCCGCACGAGGAACTCGATCGAGAAAAAGAACTTTCAGCGGCCCAGAAAAAAATTAATTTAAAAAAAAAAACGGGAAAAGTTATTTTCACCGTTCTAGTTATAAGCTGAAAAAAATTGAAAATAATAGTGTTGTTAGATAGTCGGATGCAACAAATTTAAAAACAAAAGTAACATTGTGATGGGGAAACTGGCTATTTTTTAAAAAATTCTCAAAATTCAGTAAATTATGTTAGATATTCAAAACTAACTTCATTAGAACGGAAATCGTGTGCTCTTTGCGATAGTGTATCTATTTTTGTCGTACAATTATTTGAAACCATTCTATTGAGAAATGAGTGCGAAAAATCAACCAAAACAACGCCAAACATTAAATAAAAAAAATTCTAGATTAAATTTTAAAATTTCAGCTTCGAGGTGCATTCAGTTGCCATTACGTCTACCTGTGTGCCAAATTTCATGGCTGTAAGTGCGATAGATTCGCCTGGACATCGCCGACAAACACACAAACATTGCCTTTTATAAGTATAGATATATAAATCTTGAATGTTTTCTCATGCTTTCCCCCATTTAACTCTTTGTGAAACTGCCTTTTTATTAGATGTTGTTTTCTTCCCTGTACAGGAAGCAGTTGCTCCAAGCACAGAAAGACTACAAGAAAAAGAAAGCTCAGAAAAAGGCACAGAGGATGAAACAGCTCGAAGAAGAAAGGGAAAAGGAAAAAATGAAGTGGCACATTTTTAATTCAAAGGTAATTTTTTTTTTTTTTTTTTTTTCATTTAAGATTGAATGAAGATGTGAATTTTTCCGTGCTTTAATTTTAAAAAGGGAGAATAACTAGTATTCCTGATTAACAAGTTGGTCACCAAAGTCTACTATTCTAACTAAATAAAAATTATAACTAATGTTACAATAACATAATTTACCAAATCCTGGTTGTTTTCATATTTGTTTTTAATTATTAAACATTTGTTCGCTGTTTCCTCATGCATTGGTTTCTCTTGTAGGCTTTCAACAAGAAGGGCCACGTGAAGAAGAGCATTTTTGCATCTCCGGACAACATCAACGGTCGGGTGGGCATAGGGACGTGCGGCATTGGCGGCCGGCCTATGACAGAGTTCCAGCAGCAGGAGAAGTGGAGGAGAGGGCCTGCCGGAGGAGTGCTCGGCAACATCAAGGCGGGAGCAGCCCTGAAGGGCCAGCACTCTGCTCGCTAGAAGGAACTGGCAATATATCCACTCCGAAAAAAGTCTCTTGCAGCAAGTTTACAGAAATTGACTTTTTTTTTTTAAAACAAAATTTCTCTTTACACATTTTTTTAGAATTAAATTGTTTTCCATTTTCACCATTTGTTATAGCAAGCATATCGAAGTTGTTGCTTATGATCAACATGATTTGATTTTCTACGTTAATTTTTTTTTTTTTTTTAATTACAATTTCTAATATCTTCCACAGAGAAACCATCTGTGTTCTGTAAATATGTTTGAAGCTTTTTAGACGAGCGTGTCGTCCCTTGTCTCTACGGAGGGGCTTGTATTTTTGTGAAGGGTTACTCTCGTATAATTTATTCAGATGGTGTGATTGCTAATAGGGATGTAACGAATAGCGATTTGGCCGACTGAATACCGAATATTCGGCAGCCGAATACCTACCTTTTAAAAACATTTTGATTTTAAATAAAATGCTGCTCAAATCTTAATTGAAAATAATCATTTTTTATTATGTGCATATTTAAAAAAATATTAACACCTTGATGCATTTTTTGTAATATTCTAAATATCTTATTTCCAATAATAAAATGTCGGAAATCTTCATTTTGGACTTCCTAAACAGAAGTAAAAAAAGTCATCTTTGCAGGATGTGACAATGACAAAACCCAAAAGACAATTCAGTGGATAAATTAAAGCTATTAGAAGTAAATTCCTATTTTTATAAAAATTTCTAACAGCTAGGATAGAATGTCCACTTAACTGGTGGAGGGAAAAAAATCCAGAAAAATGTCAAGATTTGCAAATTTAGCAAGAAAATATCTTTCAGCTCCTGGAAGCACAGTATATACTGAGCATTTATTTTCTGAAGTTCGTAATATATATGTACGAAACCAAACAGAACAGACTTCTTCCTGATAATGCTGAAAAATTATTGTCCTTGCAGCATAATTTAGAATGATAAATGATACGCAGCATTTTTAAGTGCACTTGCATACAATGCAACTTAAAATTGGGTAAATTTTAGGAGATTTTTTCCTAATAAATGCACTGAATAATAATTTGCAATATTCTTTATTAAATACATTTAAAAGCATGTTTAAAAAGAAATTATTACCTTGAATATATTCGGCCGAATATCTACTTAGTATTCGGCCAGCCAAATATTTGGCAAAAGGGCAGAATATTTGTTACATCCCTAATTGTTAACTTTGATTTACGAAATTAAATTTGATGCCCTTTATATTTTTAATTAAAATATACAGTTTCATAAAGTTTTACTCAAATGTTGTAAAATGTTCACTGTGCGGTTGATTTTCTTGTACATTGCATTTGACTAAAATCGTTTTAATTACTGCAACCTTCATCATTGTTTATCATTACGTTGAGAAACTTGCTGTTGGATGTGGAGTGGCGTTGTTTCTGCCTGGTACATCAGTGCAGATTGTTCATATTGTACAAAAGTTGATTTGTTCACTTGTGTTTTTTTAAAAAAATAGATTTTATTTTATTTTTTTCCCCCATATGTAAATAAAGTTATGTGTATCATGTGATCTTTGTTTTTTGTGAGCAGTTAAAACACTGGCACTTAACAAAAAATCACAAACACTTTGTAATTTGTACAGTTGGGGAAAGTTTGTCTAATGTGCAAATCAGTAGTTAGAGTTAGGAAATGGTTAGGGCCTTCTCTAGAAATCTAGATTTTATTTTTATAGCCTTCCATTACAGTTTATGTTGGAGTGTTGCGACTTGCAACATATATGCATTTGTAAAAAATCGAAAGTTTATGATTTTCGCTTTCACTGCCGCCAAATTAAACAGATCTCCTCATGTTTTGGAAGTTTAGAAATATGACCTTATGGCACTTTCAATAAATGATGCCATATGAAATACCTTGTTTCCTGGCCTATAATTTTTAACCCTTCACTATATACTGTATCAAATTTGATACATAATTTTTCATGTTTATAATGAAAAGAAAATTTTTTTTATCCACTCGTACATGCTGTATCAGATTAGGAACCTCATAAGAAACCAGATAATAATCATTCGTTCCATTTTCCATGGACAGCACAGGTCCTATTAATAAGTCTGCTGTTCAATTCCCGATGCACCTATTGACATATCGATTCGGTTTTTAGCATTTAAAAGGAGTCCTGCAACTTTGATGGTCTCGTCCATTGCTTCTACAGGTATTCACCATTTGATATTGCCTTTAAAATGCTTTTTAAATTGTTTTATAAAAAAGAAATGCTGATTCGATACGTTCATTAATTTCAGTTTAATAATATCGCAATTCTATTTTGATTTTTGTGTATTTTTCTGTTATGTGTGAACTTTGCATGACAAAAACATTTTGAAATTTAAAAAATCATGCATTGAAGGGTTAAACTATTGTTACGAAATTTATTATATTTTTTTATAATATCTCCTTGTACACAGCGTGATGCGTGTTTTAAGATTGAGACAAATTATAAAGTTGATGGATCACATCTATACGAGCACAAATCACTCTTAAGAATGCATTGTCATAACCCAAGTGGGAGAACTCCAGGAGTGGTTGTTTCTTGAAACAACAAGCAAGCTACAACTAGTTTCTTGAATCAACTAGGTTAAACAGAGATTTTTTTTATATACACATCTCTATGGACACATGTCAATGTTCAAAATACATGCTTTTTTAATAATGCAATTTACATTTTAACAGAAGTATTGTTATTCATTTCAAAAATGTCGTTTATAGTACATTTTAACCTCATAATCACATCATTACTCATCGATTGGTGCAGCATGGCCCATCTGGGGCCCTTGTGCCGTAAAACAATAACTCGCTCATTTCAAAAGTGTCTGTATTAAAAGGGTTTTTGTATTTAGTAGGTCTTGCTCACAATAAGCTAGTATCTATTTCTTAATTTCTAAAACTTGCACTATTTAGAGTTTCGTTCTTTTTTCTGAGGCTCGTAGCTTTTGGGTATTGCTTATGTAAATACATATAATAAAGACCATAACTACTGTAGATATTAAATTTTGAAGAATAATGACCACATCAAATTGACACACAAACATAGTTAATATACCACATAGAAAACTCGCAAGATTAGAAGACAGAGGCAATAATGAATTTGAAAAAAACATTTGTTTCATCCATTGGATAAAAGTTGATGTAGGTGGTAAAAGTAGAATTGATACAACATATAGGTATTTTTTCTTGAATAAGTTGAAATGTGTCAAAATGGCTGGTCCGATAAACCTAGTGATAAGGACCACTAAACTGTAGAAGTTGCTCAAAAGTGCAGTTAGCAACAGTGATCCAGGCTTTGTGTTGACAAAAATGTCAGGCATTTCTAACGTGGTATCTGCAGCTCTAGATATCCCTGCAACAAGGTTGGAATTTGAATCAACTCGACAGTTTTGTTAGTCACTAATTCATGACCTCTCTTGAGGTAGATGATTGGCATTGGTATGCACATTTTTATACATGCGAGGCCATTCATATGGCCCCACTGGGAACACACAGTGACGGTGGTTTTACGAAGCGCACGGCCTCGGTCAAGGGCCACAATCTTCGATCCTTATGCTAATAACATTGGCCGAACGGTATTGAGTTCAACCTAATTAGGTGGATCACCTGATCCGTCCAGATGTTAAACCTTCGCCAAATGAAGGTCAAACTGCTGCGCGGTGCACATGCCTGGTGGGGGTGTGGAAGAAAGAGGGAATTGTCAGCCAGCTGGTTATTCGCCCAGGAGTGTGTTAAGCACGATAAGGACTTTCTCTTGGTTTTTGCTTTTCCACAAAGCCGCTCTGCTTCCACCAGTGTAGGAAACTCTTGGATCAGGGTTTTCACCTCTTTTAGTGCATTTATGGATTCTTTCAGATCTGTTATTTCATCGGCCGCTTCTATGGTCTTTTCATCTGTTTTTTCTTCGTTCTTGTTCTTATCTGCTGTTGCTTGTGCGTAAGTGTTTCCTGCTTGCCTGACTGAGGACTTTTGAATAAGTGGGAGGGCCTTGCATCCTTTCCCCCACTGGGAAAAGTGGATACGAGAGGATGGGTCCTGTGCTGGACACTTAGCGGACTGCTCCAATTGGGAGCATTTGAATTTATAGATTCAGCATTTTGAATTACATAAAATTTATATCAAGATTTTTGAAATGCCTTGTGTATGCAGAAGGGATTGTGTTCCGGATTTTTTACTTTCTGAAAATCCGGAATTTCGGGGGGTTTTTTCAGTCTCAAGTTTTCATTTAGAACAAATATATCATCAATGTAGTGTGTGAATTTTAGAATGTATCAAATTCAATGGAGTAATCGAACTTCTTTTCTGAGTAAATTGGTGAAAATCCAGTTGTTTCCTACTATATACTGCACATTTTCAGGATAAAGGGGAACAATTTATTTGCATATGAATATCTTTAAAAAATATGTCTATTTTTAAAATGAAAAATATTTAAATTAATTTTAAATTTTTGTGACATCTTCATTGAAAATATTTTTTTCATGTTCAAAAATTGTGAAACAGACGAATTTGAAATGACATTCTATAATTTATTAGTCCTGCAGCCTAATGCAGAGTTTTTCTTCTGTATCCAGGCATTCAAAAAGTGCTGAATGCTCAGAATTCTTTTAAATGTTTTAAACATAGTTTAAGATGTATTCTTCTCATGAAAAATTCTAGAGAATTTCTAGAAAAAAAAAAGTCAAAATATATGTTTTTGAAAATCAAATTAAAAATAACGAATCAATTCTTTCATCACTAAATCTATTTTTAGCAAATATCAGATAGTTTTTTTACAATGAATAACAAAGTGTTAAACACGGTCTTTGAACTTCAGCCTATTGAAAAAATTCAAGTGATTATTAAATAAATTATTGTAAATCATTACAAGTTTGAACAGAGGGATGCTGGCTGAGGCATGTCTTCTAAATTTGAAGATGGTTCAGAGTTGCAAGGTTTCTCTTAAAATATCCATCCTGTAGCCTCAAAACGGTACATTAACTAAACTAAACTTGCCATATGCAGGATTTTTTTCCCAAGATTTATAAAATTAAAATTTATGCATATTTCCGATGCAAATATTCTGTATTCTCCTATTTCTCAGTGTATGAGCACGATTTTTTATTTAAAGAAATCGATCTCTCTTTCAGCAATTTTTCAATGAAAAGACTAATTTATCTATTCATACTTAATATGTTAAAACGGTAAAAATCTTGAAATATGTTTCACAGCTTTGTACTGTTTAAAAGAAATAAAAATGCACATGACTCAAAGTAAGAAACCTCTTTTTTTTTAAATCCCGAAAATAGTTTTAAATTAGCAGTCATTTTCAAATTTTGTTTCTTCTTTGAATTAAAGCTCGAATTGAGTTTAGTTTAAATTAGTTATATTAACGTTTCATTTTGAAGCAATACGAGGGCTTAAATCCTAAATTGAAAACAAAAATATTTATATTCAGAAAATGTATAGAATGAAGGATAATAGTTATAAATTGCATATTTGTAATTAAATATACTTATTTCTTCTGTTCGAAAATAAAGGTACATGTTTCCGAAATATTCCTGTCCGAATTTATGGCATACATTTACAAATAATTGCAAAGATATGCAAGTTTTTACTGGTGGTGTGCAGGAATTATAATAAAAAGTAGTTTCCTTTAAAGTGAGACATGGCTTTGTCTAGTGTTTCTTTAGAAATACTAAATTTGCTGGTAACAGTCACTCGCAACAAAGACTTGCCTCATTAATATGAAGAATCTTAAAGGAAATTTCATGAGTTGTTACTCCTTCATTACAATATTGCGTTTTCATTAAAATTACCAATTTCGCAGATACAGCAAGTGTTGTTTTAATTTTTACAAAATAATTTTCTTTTCCAAAATGAAAATTTCTAACTCTACGAATTTCAAATATTTATTTAGTATCTCATTTCATTTTACTGCCAGATACAAACAAGGCTACTTGGTTTCAAAATTATTCATTTTGTGAGTTAAATTATGTTTTAGTGTTTTTTCAAATGCATGCCATATATTTGGACAGAGGGAATAGAGAATATATTTTACAACTTATTGGAAAAAATTTCATTTTCAACATACTCAGGTTATTAAATGCATTATAAAACTCACCATTTTGTTTTATAAGAAATTAACCTCTTTAAAATTTTGAAGGTAATTTTGTAACTACTACGTGGTTATAAAAATCTTAGAAATTTGTTTTGTGATTACTACAAAATCACAAAGCTTTCAACTCATTCAATAAAACACTTTTAATAGCACAATTTATTTTTTTAATGAAACGATTGAAAACTTTTGATCATTACTTTCTTCACTCGTATTATTTTTGCAAGGAAGAAATAAGTATTATTGCAATGAATAACAAAGCTTGAAACACATTCATTCTACTTCAGCCTACTGATACATTTTGAAAATTTCTTAATCGGACAGATGGAAAACTTTAAAATACTGAAAACATTTCAATCAACACTTTTAAAAATTTCTAAAGAATTGTTTTTCTGGCTCTTCCTAATTTCTTGTCACATTGTATTTTAGGAACTATCATATTGATATTATTATGTTATTAATAAAGAATGAAACAGTCTTTCAATTTTAGACTGAGAAATTTCAAATATTTACAAACTTAACTGATGAAAATCATACAGAAAGCATTTATATTGACTTTAATTACTATTTGAAAAGGAAACAAATCTTCATATGAAAATTCCAAAAATACAGCATTGGAAGTTTTAGGCAATTTCTCTCCTATAGAGCTGATGACTCTTCGTAAGTTCCAGTCTGGGAATGTTGTCTTTCGGCATGCTTCTTCAGTGTTCCTGGCACGATGAACCCCTCTCTGCAGAGAGAGCAGTTGTGGGGAAACACACTCGAGTGTCTGCTTGCGATGTGTTGAGCGAGAGTACCTGAATGAGTGAACCTGTGTTCGCACTGTGGGCAGGGGCAAGGCCTCTGCCGGACGTGCAACATGAGGTGGCTTTTCAGACGAGATGTTACCTTGAAGTCCTTTCCACAGTCAGGGCAGCGGTAGGACCTCTCTCCGCTGTGCACGCTCTCGTGCTTCACCAAGTGTTGTTTCAGAGTGAACCGCTTGTCGCAGGTGGTGCAGGCATGCTCCCTCTGTCCCGTGTGCAGGAGGAGATGTCTTCTGAGATCGGGCTCTTGGTTGAATCTCTTGGGGCAATGTGGGCAGGCGCTTCCAGATGTCGGTAGTTTTGTCACTGGAGTAGGAGCACTCTGGGCACCGATGTCTCCTGTCCTGCTGTATGCAAGAATGTGTTTTCCGGTGGCTCTTTAGGCTTTCGGCGGAGGAGAAGAGACTGTTGCACACATTGCAGTAGAAGCCCGTGATTTCCTCTGAAGAGAGAAATTTTGTAGTTTTTAAAAATTTGCAAGAAAGTCAGCTCCATAATGTGAAAGATTTTTCTAACGTACATGGTTTGATGATCGGTTGTAATTTAATAGTATTTAATACCTTATCTTCGAAAGAAAGTAACTCTTTTCTGACTAATCGAACTATTCTATCTATCAATAATTGTATCGATCATGGAAGATCTTTTTCTGCATAGTTATTGCAATGATTAGACAGAAATGCATGCTTATTTACCTGAATACGTTCATACATAATCATTTGAACCCTACACCATATACTTATGTTTATTCGTAAGTTTTTCCAACTTTAAATTGTTTGATTATATTGCTTTTTATATTTTTGACATGAAACATGAAAGTAATTGAAAAGAAAATTTCAACTATGCTTTTTATTGTTGAATTTTAATTAAAAATCATAAAAAATAAAGTAAAACTACTGTCCTACCACTAGGAGAAAAACTCTGGACAAAGTTGCCACAAGTAGACGAGTCGAAGAAAGGAGGTTAAACGGGTATAAAATCAACCGCAACATTTGGCGAACTAAGCACATTAGTAAGGTGAGAAATCGTTTTCGACCGTGGTACAAAGCGAAACGAGACTTCCGTCAGTTCTATCTGAACCAAAAGAAATAAAGCCGATCTGACAACCTCAAAAAAAGGGATGACAGTTACAAAGTGTAATTACCTCTTAGGCGATGCAAATAGGCTTTTTTTTGGCATTTGTATTTTCGATGTCCTTTCATTTCCGCGTTAGACTTTGCACTTGTTGTTTGTTGCTTTTATCTTCATATATACCAATATACTTTGGTTTACGCTGAGGCAGCTTTAGTGGTGATGATGATGGGGTGATTTTAAAACAGAAGGAACAAAAAAGAAAAATCTTTAATGTAAAAATGACGTATATAAAATATTATAATTCACAAAAATCTTCTCCCCGTCTAAACTTTCTAAAAAATTTAAAACGGTCAAAAATTAATTATCGTGAATGTGCAGATGACACATAGTATTTGCGAACAAAATTCCAAGAAAATATTTTCAATTGTTTTGATTTCTACAACATACTAAAAAAATGGTGTTTCAGCTTTATTTATATAATTTATCAACATAGTTAAAAGGCAAAAGAAAATCCCTAAAGAAATGTATACATAGTGAATAAAAACATAAAGGGTAGATGCTCCACTTTTGAAAACGCTTCTATTTATCCAGAAATTTGCCACTATTAACCAATAAGATGTATTCTTACACCTTAAACAAGCTCTTTAATAATTTACAATATGATTAGTTCATATTTCACATGTATCAAGTACTCACAAGTGTTGCAATCTCTCATCGTCAGACTGTCAGAAATAATTGTTAATTCTAAAATTAATTATCTTTAGGAAATAAGAAAAACCCCTCATAATCCCTAAAGGGATGCTTTAAGTATTTGCATATAAATTCAGCCCTTTAAAAAAATTATACAAGTGTATACATCATGTATAGGGAAGACCAGGGTACAATGGACCACTTTTGTAAATTTTGAATGTTTATTCTCAAATAACTTTTTTTTTTCGCTTGAAAAAAAAAATGCATATATATTCTCTACATATTAAGATTTATGTTTATTCATGGCTTCAATGCATACTTATAATGCAATATTAATGAATATTGAACTTAGCAAATTACACACCAAAAGATTTCTGTATCACTGAAAGTCTCCTGTTTTTTGTGAAAATGTAGCTTCTGGAAGACTCATCATAATATCTTGAACATTTACAAAAGATTGGTCATCTACAGAAATGCTTTTATGGGACAGTACTAGCCTATTTTTTAATAAATTTTCTATCATTTAAGACTTAATTTATGTTTAATATCCATAGATACAAGCTAATAGGTGCATTAATTTTTTCCAAGAATCATACCATTTTATTTAATTTTTGCTTAATATAGCTATAATATAAGAATTAGAAATTTACTGAATGTTTAAGAAATATAAACAAGAAAAATCTCAAACAAATAATGTAAAACTTTGACACACAACAAATTGATTAAAAAGTAAGAAATTTGATATTCAGCTATTTTATATGCAACGAAAAATTGACTTATAAAGAAGGAAAATGTAATAAAATACATACTGCATGAAAATGCTGTATTTTTGCTTAATATTCAGTAAAATGCCTGTTATAGTGCATGAAAATTATGTGGCCAAAATTGGTACAAATTAAGATATATTATTTAAAAATTCATAGCTCAAAATATAATTTTTTTTCATAGAAAGATTTTTTAATTAACAGGCAATAAAATTTACTAAAGAATAGTGTCAGTACGACTTAAAAAGACTTGAGCCAGTCATTCACTGTGAAAATTCTAATTCAAATTTTCTCTTAATGTGGCAAAAACTGGGGCATCTACCTTATTTCAATAAAAAAAATTGCATCGGCGTCTTCAGGCCATCTTCTCGCAAACGCTTTCGTACAATAACTTCTTGAAAGTCTTTTTATATAATTATTATATTCCAGAGAGTCGGCTTTTCTTGAATAAAATCTATTAATACAGACTCTTTCTCCGGAGACCAAATATACTTTCTGGCACCCACGGTGATGGCGTTAACACACTATGATGTGTAATGGCTTCTGTGTTGCCCGAAAATCGCGCCCACAGAGAAAAAGAATCAAAGGTCTCACTCCCATAGACCCCAATGGCAGGCAACTTTTTTAACATTACACCTCACATAGACAGTACGCCATCTGTGGTCGACTAGGGAACTAACAAGATACGTCAGCATGACGTCACTGCGATGCGATTGGAAACAAAACCAATCCCTTTCTAGTCCAGGCAACGAAGGAAAAATAGAAAAAAAATGGTGTAGTTTTAAAATTTGGCACGGTTGTAGGGATTAGTGCCCTAAACAACATACTAAAAGTCCCCGACCGTGGGGGTTTAAAGGGGGGCTTTTTCAGTTTTTCTTAAATATCTCGAAAACTATGGGTTCTAGAGAAACATTCTAAATTACAAAAATAAACTACATTAAATTCCCTTCAAGAAAAGTCCTGCATCTTTATTTTATCATTAATAGTTAAGAAGATATGGGTAGTTGAAAAAGTGAGAATTTCTGAAATTCCTTATTGTAATGGTAGAATCAATAAAAAATGCCGAAGTAACAACCATCAGAAGCACCTCATGCCTATATAATAATTTTATAAAGGTAGTATTGTATGTGTTGAGAATAGTGGTAGTGTGGGGGCGGGGAGAGAGCACAAATATATTTGATGAACAGTCGTGATCCCTTC
>BGPR01026006.1:0-21866 GCA_013235015.1 Araneus ventricosus | reverse complement strand
ATGGTCCAAATATGGAAACTCTCCCCTATTAAAGACATAATCTGTACCGACATCATAATAACGATGGTCCAAATATGGAAACTCTCCCTTATTAAAGACAATTTGTACCGACATTGTAATAATTTTAGCAATCAAAAGTTACAGCATTCATTCAGAATGTTAATGTTTCATTATGAAAAGTAAACCGTACGTTCTTTCTCCGGAGCCATCGCATTTTACGCAGTCGAAGTCCCCTCCGTCCACATATAAAGGATTCCACTTATTTCCTCGGCAATACACGCAAAATTCCTGAAAAGAAAATAAAGAAAAGATGTTGCACTTAATTTTAGAAAGAATCAAAGCTAAATATATACAGTGTGCCCGCTAAAGTCCGTTGTCACCCGAATAATTTCTGAATGGCAAGAACTATAGTCATAAAAGCGGGGTCTAGGTATAGTAAAATTGTCATGCGCAACGCAAGGAAACCACTTACAACGCCACCTGGCGGCAAAATTCGGAGTTAGCTTTCTTATCTCAGAAACGGTACGAAATACGGGGAAAAAGTCAATTACAAAGTTATTCAGCGTCATCGATTTATTACAAAAACATATCTTGCGCACAAAAATGATACAAATGAAAAGCACAAAACGCACATTTGTTTGATCGCTTTGAATAAAACTGCACTTGCCGGAAATGAGGCTCATCTATCTGTCATGCTGAAATGGTGTCCTTCAGCAACAATACACATCTGAACACGGGACTGCACTTCTCGCTGCACATTGTACAACATGGCAGGTGACACGCTGGCACAAGCATCCGTAATACGGTTTCGAAGTTCCAGAAATGTTGGTGGAGGGGTTGCATACACTCGCTGTTTGATGTATCCCCACAGAAAAAAGTCCAATGGGTTCAGGTCAGGTGAACGTGGAGGCCATTCTACGCAACCACCATACCCGATGACTTGTTGCTGGAATGTGTCCCGAATGTACTGTTGGTCACTTGATACCTTGTGCGAAGGGGCGCCGTCGTGTTGGAACCATACATTTCGGAGGTCACTCAACGGCAAATCCTCTAGAAAATCGGATATTAAGTCCTTCCTTTTCTCTTTTCTTCCGCGTTACGTCGCGTTACAATTTTGGGAGTTGCGAACCAAACAAACATGCATTTAACGCCTTCTATTTTTAACATTACTGTACAGAAGGTGTCTTATCTTACTAAATCGATGATGCTGAACAACTTTGTAATTGACTTTCCCCCCGTATTTCGTACCGTTTTTGAGATAAGAAAGCTAACTCCGAATTTTGCCGCCAGGTGGCGATATAAGCGCTTTGCTTGCGTAGCGCATGGCAACTTTACTATACTAGACCCCACTTTTATGACTATAGCTCTTGCCGTTCAGAAATTATTGGAGTGACAACGGACTTTAGCGGGCACACTGTATATAAAAATTTTTGTGTTCAACTGTTTGAATGATCACTTTCATTATTTGAATAAAATATGTTTAAAAATTAAAACAACGAAATTTCTCCATAAAGCTTTTTAGCAACGATATTTTTTTTACTACTCCGGCCAAGTTTTCGCAATAAACAAGGGATCCATTCTAGTCCACTTTGTCAAAGGCAAAGGACTAGATTCGAAATGGATTCAAAATATTTGGGATATTTTTCTGTAAGAAGCTTGCATTAGGCCAAAAATAGCTTCTCTTAGTACGAAATTTCCCAACAAAAGGCAAAGGAGATCAGTACCATCTAATAAGCATTATTTTAAAAGAAAAAGGAAAACCAAACACAAACATAAAAACGCTAATAAGATTGATTTAAAAATATTATTAGCCATCGGGCTGGATAACAATCTTCATAAAAATGAAGTTATAAAGCAAGTTATATCTTTAAGGTTGATTTAATGTTATACACAACCGTCAACCGGATCTGACTCCGATATCGACCATCATCCTACGGGCCATCATTTCAGAAGAGAGAAACAACACAATGTTATTTTTCTGAGCCCACAATTGTTGACAGGCCGTACACTTGTAATGAGGGGTCGTCTCTAGTAATGGGGCTATTATGTATTCAGCCACAAGACCAGTCAGTGGCGGCTCTTCCATAAGAGCTGCAGAGCTGCAGTCCCCCCTGAAATTATTTTAAAATATTGCATTTTCGTTTTATTCTAATTGGCTTACTTTTCCACTTTGAGAATCCAGTGATCAACGAAAATGGCAAAAAGTAATAAAAAATGTGAAAAGAAGACGGAAAACCAATCAAGAATTAAGAGAGCGACAGACCAGAGCTGCAGAAAAGTTTTGCCCCTCCTACGGATCCGATATTAACGCAAAGAGCAACGCGAAGCGGGAGAAAAGCAACCCTTTCTCCGCTTGGAATTGCATTCATTTGAGCTGCATTTTTTCAGCTCTCATTTGGCGCGACTCCCTAATTTGGCTCTTTTTCGCTTTTTCTCAGTGGTTCAGTCGTTAAGTCGTTGTTTTAAATCCAATTCTGGAGGAGTTGTAATTTTTTGCTTCTTTATGTTTTCTCGCGTGCTGATTACGATTCTGAGGTTTGCCACCAATAATTTTTTGCTGGAATTTTAGTTATAGTTTATAGTTTTGCTTATACAGTAGACTCTCGATTAACCGGGATCGGATTATCCGGGTTGCGGATTATCCGGGACAACCCCGTCCCCCCAGAAAAG
Organism: Araneus ventricosus; assembly: GCA_013235015.1. NCBI lineage: Eukaryota > Metazoa > Arthropoda > Arachnida > Araneae > Araneidae > Araneus > Araneus ventricosus. The sequence continues at coordinate 19,196 of BGPR01026006.1, read as the reverse complement.
GAAGCGCAGGTTGCGGCCGTTGTAATGTGCGGGAAGACAGCATTCTTCTCAACCTTTCCTATTATATTGGACTCGTCCACCTTACCTTGAGTCCAGCCGGACTCCAGTTAGACTGTTCTGAAAATGGGGATGAAGAAGCAGTGGAACAATGGATTAACGAAGATTCGACATTGGAATGTTGCGAAGTTTTAAGTGACGGTAATATTGTGTCCCGTGCAACTTGTGGTTCAGAATAAACAAGGAATTTCGAAGAATGTCCTGAAAGTGATGAGCAAAATCTTGTAACTCATCAAAAATTAAGTCTCGGTGACGCATTAGTTCACAAGAAGATGAAAGCACGCCTGCAGAAAAAATGAAATTGAGAAATCTGCGTAGTATAATTCGTCGAAGAGTAAATGAAAAACAAAAACAGACTTCTATCATTTCATTCTTCACAAAACTGTGAGGCAAACTACATCTTTTTCTTTTTAATTGCACGAATTGGAAATCTAAATAACGTTAAAATGTCTCGTTAATTCTTTTTCTTTTGTATTAATTAAACTATTAATGTCTTATTGTATAATAATTTTACATTTTCCATCATTTTTCATCAAAATTTGCATAAATTGGACTATCCGGGATATTCGCTTATCCGGGACGAGGTATTTCCCGACCATCCCGGTTAATCGAGACTCTACTGTAACTCAAAAACTATCAATTTTTAGTATATCATCATTACATACCAAAATAATCAGCATTAAAATTTCCTACAACTTAGTTCTTTAAAACTTTTGCAGCACTGCTTGTTTCTAAGCTGACGAGTCGCCACTGGGTAAGGATGCCGTACTGACACTATGCATAAGGCAAAAATTGAAGATAGTGAACCGTAATTTGTACCAGCCCATACGCTACCGGAGCAATATTTGCATTATGCGTAAAAGAAAGTTCTAATGGATATCATTAAAAGGAAAATTCCAAAACGGTCATTAAAAATTAAAATATGTCACAAATGTCAACAAAATTTCAAGGAACAGCTTTGATATCCGGCATCACTGGCGATATTTTGTTATTTGGCGGCTTTTTTATTGCGGAAACAAACATGGCGTCGGTTGTGTTACCTAAACAAACATGGCGACTGTTTTTTGCATAGCCAAACACCGTATCGTGGTTTACGCAATAAAAAAGTCGCCAAATAACGAAATAAAAATTAAAATATGTCACAAATGTCACCAAAATTTCAAGGAACAGCTTTGATATCCGGCCTCACTGGCGATATTTTGTTATTTGGCGACTTTTTTATTGCGGAAACAAACATGGCGTCGGTTGTGTTACCTAAACAAACATGGCGACTGTTTTTTGCATAGCCAAACACCGTATCATGGTTTACGCAATAAAAAAGTCTCCAAATAACGAAATAAAAATTAAAATATGTCACAAATGTCACCAAAATTTCAAGGAACAGCTTTGATATCCGGCCTCACTGGCGATATTTTGTTATTTGGCGACTTTTTTATTGCGGAAACAAACATGGCGTCGGTTGTGTTACCTTAACAAACATGGCGACTGTTTTTTGCATAGCCAAACACCGTATCATGGTTTACGCAATAAAAAAGTCGCCAAATAACGAAATAAAAATTAAAATATGTCACAAATGTCACCAAAATTTCAAGGAACAGCTTTGATATCCGGCCTCACTGGCGATATTTTGTTATTTGGCGGCTTTTTTATTGCGGAAACAAACATGGCGTCGGTTGTGCTACCTAAGCAAACATGGCGATTGTTTTTTGCATAGCCAACCATCGTATCATGGTTTACGAAATGAAAAAGTCGCCAAATAACGAAATATCGCCAGTGATGCTGTTTATCAAAGCTGTACCAATTTCAGTTCCCTTAGAGCATTTTTATAAGCACCTTATCATACACCAATATCATACTCATACGATATGGCACTCAGAATATCGTAGCAACATCGCCACTGGGGCCAGTGTTAATTGTCGAGGCGGCCGGTCATTCAGTTAAGAACAAGATACGCATGCGTGAATAAAGTGGAAACGAACCCATCCTTGTCCGAAGCAGGTGGGACATTCGTAGGATCCTTCTCCATCGCACTCTTCGCAGTCGTAAATTTCCGTTGTGCAAGGGAGCTCCTGGTGGTAGACGTAGCTCTTGAAATATTCGGGAGGTGTGACGGGAACGTCTTCGATATCTGGGGGGTCTCCCTCATCTTCCTTTTCCCATGGACCACCTGCAAATTTAGGAATTATAGAGAGGCACTATGGGGACATACGCTCTCTAAATTAATGGGATGGAAACTGTCAAATTCGATACATTATATCTCTAAAACAAAACAGTTCAAAAATTAATTTTTGTCTAGAAAAACATCTGTTCTTTCTGTTATTGTACACATATTTTCAAATCTTAATATTGATATGTTTTTATTTGAGAGAGTAATAAATATGGGTATAATTTTTGGAGAAAAATGAGGTAGTCACCTCGCGAGTATGATTACGGATAAAATATTTGTCTAAACACAATATTTTGGGTATCAAAGTAATCCAAACAGCCTGTTTAAGAAACTGAACTTCAATTTATTAACATTTAAATTTAATTTCTATTTTATATACCAATTTAAAATAAAAATGTTGAAAATTGTTAACATTTCAACCCAAAAAAACTTCCTTGTAAAAAATATGTACAAAACTGTGGTTCAATTTGCAGAACATGGCACAATAGATATTCAGTAGAAATTTTGTGTAAAAATATTCAATAGTTCTTGAGATAGTGTGCGCGCAATATTGAAAAAACCACATTTTGAAGTATAGCGCTTTAAAGATATGGGTATATTCAGTGTTGAATAGCTGATACATTTTTCTTCATAACTTTCCTAATTATGGGGATTTTTTAACGCGGATTGTTTTAAATCGTTCAGAAAAGACAGGAAAATAATATATATTTTTTTCATAAAATCGAAAATTTTCGAGGTTTAACAGTCGTATGTCCCTTAAGAACATGAAAGTTTTCATGGAAATAAGAACATAAATTTACATAGGATTAGATCGCTTCGAAGGTCGGATTTAGGCTCAGTTCCCACATATAAAAATTTAGACTTTCCCTTCGATTACTTCAGGAAAAATATAAATTAGGATTAGCCATCTTCGGTGACTAGTTGTTTGCACGTAATATTAATAGCCCTTAGGTATACTTGTGAAATGACGGCATCGGTTCGGTTGTCCCGGCTAAGGACTCCGTCAAAGCTTTATTTTGCGACATCTCTCGGAAATTGAGGACCGTTGATGATGAATCTAGGGGTAAATAGCTTTTATATGAGATAAGAATTGGCGAAATCGATCCAGTGGTTGGGGCTGGAAACCCCAATCTTTGTTTTTGACAATTATTTTAAGTATCATCCTTTAACAAGCAACACCATCTATATACACAGTCGAGTCACATTATTATGACCACCTATCTAATAGCCGGAATAACCTCCAAAACACCAGTTAAGCTGCGGGTCATGGACTCAATGTGACGATAGGTATCTGTGACCATGAGAATAGCAGAGTATCACGTAACTCGTGAAGATTAGAGGTGGTGGGTCTTCCTGCCTGATGTGTCGATCGAGATGTTCTCACAGATTTTCCCAAGGGTTAAGGTCTGGGGAATTTGGAGGCCAGGGTAGTAACTGGAACTCTTCATCATGCTCCTCGAACCATGCACGAACAATTTTGGACACATGGCACGTGGCATTATCCTGTTGAAACGCGCCATCATTCTCAGGATACACAGTTGCCATGTAAGGATGTACTTGATCGGCAACTATGGATAAGTACGCACAGCTATTGAGGGTACCTTCCACAGGAATTAATGGACCTAAAGCATGCCAAGAAAACATGCCCCAGACCATCACCCCGCCCCCTCCATCTTCTTGGCGCCCAACAATGGTTTCTGGAAGTTTGTTTTATGATGTCTCTTGGCGACTACGCCAGCGCCCATCGATCCGATGCAGTAGAAAACAAGGCTCATCTGGAAAAGCAACCTTTTCACACTATTCTAGGGTCCAATGTTTGTGCTGTAATGCAAATGCACGACGTTTCTTGCGATGGACGCTTGTCAACATGGGCGCTGAAATCAGACGTCTGTTGCGAAGGCCAATACGCAACAGAGTGCGTCGCACAATTGTCCTGGATAGTTTTCTGGTGCATTGCTGATTCATTTGGGCCGTCAATGCATCGACGGCGGCGCGTCGATCACTCTTAACCAGGCGTCGCAAGCGAGGCTCACCCCTGTCATTAATGGCCCGTGGTGCCCCAGTTTGCACGCCTGGACTGCACACCCTCTTGATTCTTCCAGTTATTCCGCACATTCACTACGGCACTACGTGAGCACTTCACGAAAGCTGCGGTTTCAGAAATGCTGCCGCCGCTTGCTCTCTGCCCGATGATCATACCCTTCTCAATGTCCGTTAAATCGCGTGACTTAACCATTATGGCAATTATTGCTATGTGAAAACGTACTCTGAAACCACCTTATATGCCTTCCAACAAACAGGTTTCTCAGTCTTACTTGTGATTGGCCACAACTGTGTTTACGTCAACCTGCGTGGTGGTCATAATATTGCGACACGACTGTGTATTTAAAATTATTTGAGCCCCAACCACCCGACTGATTTTTACATTTTTTGTTTCACATGAAAGCTTATGACGTCTAGATATGTCATCAAGGATCGCCTGCCCGCCCACCATCCCCAAATTTCGAACGAAATCTAAAAAAACTCTTTCCCAACTCTTACCCAACTCTTTCCAACCTTTGGACAGTTCGCCAACAACAACCACCCGAAGCATTGAGTTGTGACGTCTAGATATGTCATCATGGGTCTATGCCCCCCCACAATTTTCAGTGAAATCTAAAAAAACTCTTTCCCAATGTACATTCTAACCTTTGGACAGTTCGCCAGCAACAACCACCCGAAAGATTTCGGTATTTTTTTTTTTATTGAAAGCTTGTGACGTCTAGATATGTCATCATGGGTCGCCTGCCCCAATTTTCAGACGAAATCTAAAACTCTTTCCCAATGTACATTCTAACCTTTGGACAGTTCGCCAACAACAACCACCCGAAGGATTTCGACGAATTTTTTTGTGAAAGGTTGACGTCCTAGATATGTCATCACCAGGTGCCTGCCCCAATTTTCGGGCAAAGAAATCTAAAAAAAACTCTTCCAATGTACATTCTAACCTTTGGACAGTTCGCCAACAACAACCACCCGAAGGATTTCGACAATTTTTTTTATTGAAAGGTTGTGACGTCTAGATATGTCATCATGGGTCACTACCCCCAATTTTCGAACGAAATCTAAAAACTCTTTTCCCAATGTACATTCTAACCTTTGGACAGTTCTTCCAGCAACAACCACCCGAAGGATTTCGACAATTTTTTTATTGAAAGGTTGTGACGTCTAGATAATGTCATCATGGGTCCTCTGCCCCCCCCCCCAATTTTCAGACGAAATCTAAAAAACTCTTTTAATGTACATTCTAACTTTGGACAGTTCATAACCACCCGAAAGTTTCGACAATTTTTTTATTGAAAGGTTGTGACGTCTAGATATGTCATCATGGGTCGCCTGCCCCCACAATTTTCCCGAACGAAATCTAAAAAACTCTTTCCAATGTACATTCTAACCTTTGGACAGTTCATAACAACAACCACCCGAAGGATTTTCGACAATTTTTTTATTAGAAGCTTGTGACATCTAGATATGTCGTGTGGGTCGCCTCCCCAATTTTCGAACGAAATCTAAAAAAACTCTTTCCCAATGTACATTCTAACCTTTGGACGGACAGTTCATATAACAACCACCGAAAGGATTTCGACAATTTTTTTATTAGAGGTTGTGACGTCTAGATGATAATATCATCATGGGTCGCCTACCCCAATTTTCAGACGAAATCTAAAAACTCTTTCCCAATGTACATTCTAACCTTTGGACAGTTCGCCAACAACAACCACCCGAAGGATTTCGACAATTTTTTTTATTGAAAGGTTGTGACGTCTAGATATGTCATCATGGGTCGCCTGCCCCCCCCCCCAATTTTCGAACGAAATCTAAAAAAACTCTTTCCCAATGTACATTTCTAACCTTTGTTGGTTCGCCAACAACAACCACCACGATTTCGACCAATTTTTTTTTATTGAGAAACACTGACGTCTAGATATGTCATCATGGGTCTTTTCACCCCATTTTTGAACGAAATAGAAAAAACGCTTCTCCACCATATAGCCATCTATATGTTTTCGATTTCGTTCAAAAATGGGGGTTGGTTGGGGGCAGACGACTTCTGATGACATATCTAGACTTCATAAGCTTTCATATGGAACAAAAAATGGCAAAATCGGTCAGGTTGTTGAAGCTGGCGAACTGTCCAAAGGTTTTTCCCTATAGAAAAAATTTTTTCACCGAGTCCGCCAGTCTCAACCACCCGACCGATTTTGACATTTTTTGTTTCATATGGAAGCTTATGACGTCTAGATATGTCATCAAGGGTCGCCTGCTCTCGATCGCCCCCATTTTCGAAAGAAATCGAAAAACTCTTTCCCACTGTACAGTCTCTATGGGGAAAAACCTTTGGGCAGTTCGCCAGCAACAACCACTCGACGAATTCCGACAATTTATTTTTTAATTCAAAGGTTATGACGTCTAGATATCTGATCAAAGGACGTATGCCCCCCACCATCCCCATTTTTGATCGAAATAGAAAAATCACTTCTCCACCATATATTATATGTTTTTTCCATTTCGTTCGAAAATAGGGATTGGTGGTGGTGGTGGTGGAGATGACCTTTGATGACATATCTATACGTCATAAACTTTCATATGAAATAAAAATTGTCGAAATCCGTCGGGTGGTTGTTGCTGGCGAACTGTCCAAAAGTTTTTCCCCATAGAGAATGTACAGTAGGAAAGAGTTTTTTTGACTTGTTCGAGAATGGGAGATGGTGTGGGACAGGAGACCCTTGATGACATATCTAGAGGTCATAAGCTTTCATAAAAAATATAAATTGTCGAAATAGGTCGAGCGGTTGGGACTGGCGAACTCTGATGGTTTTACCATATTATTTTAAATATATAGATCCCAACAGTTCCATCCCAATGGCGTGTCATATCGTAAAATACCTATTGTAGGTGATGGAAACTGCTTAGTTAGGACGATTTCATTCTGTATTTATGGATCTGAAGACTTTTATGCCGAAATTCGTGAAAAATTTATACAAAACATTACAACTAGATGAGGTTTATTGAACGATTTTACAATTTTAAAGGAATCTGTTGTCTACAAAGAATGCTACTCGTATCTAAATGTACCGATGGTTCTTTTTGGCTTCTCACTGAATGGGTTCCTCTTCTCGCCCAAGTATACTTATGTGTACGGTAACTTTCTTGATACGAGATGTGTCTATCTGCAGATCCATTTTTGATTTAAATGTTTTTTAATGTTCTAACCGACATTTTCATGTTTGCACTGTGAAATAAATGTTTGTTTATAAATCTCTTGCCTGGAATATCACTTAGCAACTTTACTGATCTGAGTCATTATTGAAGTGGGGTATTTTTGAGGCATCCTCCATCCCTTTCAGTACCAAAGAGTCCTGGAGAATCCGAATTCAAGAAAAAGAATAATAAACATGATTAAATTCATAATAGACAACGAAAACATAATGCGACTGGAATAAGTACTCACTTGCCATTGTACAATAACTCTAGCTTATCCTGAATTCAATACACTGAATATACTAAGTCCTTCCTTTTTCATAAATCTTTTATAGTAATCTTCCTATTCCTTGTATTCCACAACTAACACTAATACGTCACTCAAAACCTGTGCATTGATGTAAGCTTTCTCATGTTGTTCGTCATCATCTACATTCATCATTTTTCTTTCATTCACACTGTGTTATTCAATATATTGTATATTGTTACACAAGTCTTTCTGTGGGTGTATGGTGTAAACAGTCCAACACGCAGGATAATGGAGAATGAAGGTTTATTCACAAATATCGGGAAAACACGTAGCACAGGAACAGGAAACAATAGCTCTTGCACAGATTAGCAACGTAAACAGTTCACGTGTCCAATTCACAGATAATAACAGTTCAGCACTTTGATATTTAGCAACACAAACAGTCAGCAAATAACTAATAACGACAATAACAGCACTTTCAATAGCGCTCAGCTCACCAACTTCCTAGCTCGCACTGCAGACGAAACTCTAAAGTCGTTACAGTGGAAAAACACTACTCCCTCTGATCCAAACGCGGTCCTTATATACTCTATCCGACAGGCCGTGACGTCACGTGGGGTTTTCTCGTATATTCAAGCATAGTCTCTTTCCTAATAGAGATACCGAGAAAAGGATTGCAATTTCTGGAATCGTCTCTTTGTCGCCAATGTTGCCAAAATGGTCGCCAAGGTCAGGGATCCCGGGGCGGCCGAAATACGTCACTCCATGTTTAACCTTGTAAAACTCTCTTCCCAACCACAAGACGAACATTGCTGGGAAGCGACTTTCCATGTTCGGAACAATATATTCCTTTATTTTGTCGTCAATTCTATGTGTTAACACCAGCTTTGTAAATTCTTCATTTGTCATTCTTCTCTTGCAGTAATTTTTATTTGCAACTCAATAAAGTCCACCTACATCTATACCAACTCGGATAGGCGGTGTGGTGTTAAAGTTAAATACAGGCACACCCATAGTTGGCGTCATAGATTCGAATTTTACTTAGTTCCCAATTCGTGTGGAAACTTCCCAATCTGCGGTACGCGTATCCCTGGGAGTACGCGAAGGACCCGTTGAGGGTACGCGAACTCCAAATCGATAACGGCGGACACAAGAAAACATAATTGATTAAAAATGTTACAGAATTTTCTTTCCTTAAGTTCGTGTAAAAAGTAAAAGTGAAAGTTGTGCAAGTCCTAGACCTACCCTCAAAATAAGTAAAAAAGAAAGCAAAAGGAAGTGTAATTTTTATATATCCTTATAAGTTGATGCGACATTATTACAATACGGATTTCTCCAGTTTTGACGTTGAACTAATACTATTGTAAAAATGGAATAAAATGTAAAATCAAAAACAAGTCCCGTAAAATGGACATAAATTGCAGGTCATTTGACTCTTAATTTACCTATACCCTAACGTTATTGTTAAAACTTCTTTTGTAGCAGTTCCGGACGGTTGTAAGGTGATATGATAGGGGTACGCGAAAATAAAAAGACCTAATCAGGGGGGTACGCGAGGAAAAGTTTTGTGAATCCCTGCTACAAATGATCAGAGTTTGGTCACCTTTTCGCACACCAGCTCTGCTACGGCTAATCCGAACGCCAGTCCGAAGACCTCACCAAATCATTCATTCGTAGTAGCGACGGTATGATAGTATACTCGTATTACAAAGTCTCTGCTGAAAGGAACGCAAGAGATCGTCTCTGCTCTGGAAGGGCGCAGATATACTGGAAGATGGCGGATCTCTAGCTGAAGGGAGCGCAAGAGATCGTGTCTCTGCTGAAGGGCTGCAGATCTCTGCTGTTGAAGGAGGCAGAGATCGTCTCTCGGGAGAGGAGTCGTCTTAGGAAGGAGCGCAAGAATCATCTGCTGGAAGGAGTGCAAGAGATATTCGCGAGGAGCGCAAGAGGTCGTCTCTGCTGGAAGGAGCGCAAGAGATCAGCACTGCTGGAAGGAGCGCAAGAGGTGCGTCTCTGCTGGAAGGGCAAGAGATAGCATCTGCTGGAAGGAGCGCAAGAGGTCGTCTCTGATGCAAAGAGCACCAGATATCGTCTCTGCTGGAAGGAGCGCAAGAGATCGTCTCTGCTGGAAGGAGCGCAAGAGATCGTCTCTGCTGGAAGGAGAGCAGGAGATCTGTCTGCTGGAAGCCAACGCAAGATCGATCTCTGCTGGAGAGCGCAAAGTCGTTCTTTTCTTGGAAGGCGCAGAGATCGTTCTGCTGGAAGGAAGCGCAAGAGATCAAGTCTGCTGCTCACGGAAGGCGCAAGAATCGTCTCTGCTGGAAGGAGAGCAAGAGTGTCTCTGCTGAAGGAGCGCAAGAGATCGTCTCTGCTGCACAGCACGCAAAGATCGTCTCTCTGGAAGGAGTGCAAGAGATATCTGCTCGGGAGGCGCAAGAGGTCGTCTGCTGGAAAGAGCGCAAAGAGATAAGCATCTGCTGGAAGGAGCGCAAGGTCGATCTCTGCTGGAAGGCGCAGAGATATGGCATCTGCTGGAAGGAGCCGCAAGAGGTCGTCTCTAGCAAAGAACGCAGATATCGATCTCTGCTGGAAGGAGCGCAAGAGATCGTCTCTGCTGGAAGGAGCGCAAGAGATCGTCTCTAAAGCGGAAGGAGAGCAGGAGATCGTGTCTGCTGGAAGTAGCGCAAGAGATCGTCTCTGCTGGAAGGAGAACAGGAGATCGTCTCTGCTGAAAGGAGCGCAAGAGATCGTCTCTGCTGGAAAGAGCGCAAGAGATCGTCTCTGCTTGAGCAGTGGCGTGGCGACCGAGGGGTAATGGGAAGTATAGATGTTCCGCGCACCAGTCTTAGAAGGCTACTCGAAGTCAAAACTTTTCTGAATTCATGTCGCTTTTTAAAATCAAATATAATGAAATGGTATCAAAATAATGCCATTCTCTGGACGCCATTGTCGCTTACCAAGGCATTAATGACATCTGGAGTAAAAAAAATATTTTCCTAGCGCTAATTACCTCGCCACGCCACTGGGGGCATGGTGACAAAACGTCAGTGGGTTTATGTCGCTTTAACCCTTTCAACTTCACTATATGTTTCGTTTCGAAAATTACTAAATTTAATTCAAAAATGAGTATTAGACAGGTAGCTGATCATAAATATGTAAAGGAAAAAAAAAAATAGCGTAATTTATTTTCAAGAAATTTGTGGTTTCACCTTGAAACCAATGGACAGTAACTGGCTATTTTTCCTCCGAATAAGTTATAATCGAAATGCAATTTAAATTATGTATTTCATTTATAAGTATACGTGAGTATTCAGGATATTCAACCTTCTTAAAATTCAATATTACTTTCGTCGAATTCAATTTTTAAAAATATCAATTTGTGCAAGAACCCTCATCATTTTGTTTCTCTTTGAGATGAAAAACAATTTACCTCTCGCAATGCCGATATCTTTGTGAATACTAACGGCATTGAACTGGAATTTTTGTATAAGTTGACCTACATATCTGGCTCTTAAGTTATGAAAGAAAAATGACGCTACGTTTCGCCCATGCGCAGTAAAAGAATGCTCAATGTGTGGTTTCCATTCATCATTTCCAAGTATGATCAGGAGGGAAAGGCATTGTTCCGTGACCTGTTCACGCAAGCTAAGCCACTAATGATGATTGACGGGGGCGAAAAAATCATATTATGACCCAGGCGCCACTAACCCTAGCTACGCCACTGTGCTTGAGGCGTGAAATAATAGTCCCATTGTGAAGAGCCCCTGTTTACTATTTGTGCGGTTGTCATTCATATTTATGAAGATACTCACGCGGCGATAAGGCAGTAATTTCTTCGGTTATAGGGAAACTAAACTCACCTGTATAAGGTTCTGTTATCGAACATGTAGCTCTTCTTTCAGTGAAAGTTTCTAATAAATACTGGAAAAAGGAAGAAAGGTACATTTATTAAAGAGATATCCAGATTTCAAAGGTAAGCATTTTGCAATATGTGATGAAACTGAAAGTTTGTTTTTAAACCGGCCATTCACTTGAAATATAGCCATGCCATTTGTCCTAAGCCCGATTTTTTTCACCCATTTTAATCGAAAAATACAGGCACGTCAATCACAAGGACGCTAACTCTGAACGAAGGTAGATGGAGCGATCTTCTTTCCCTCTCTACAGCTGCTTGTCAATCGCTCTTCGATTTTCCCCAGTCAGCAGATTTTAATTTATGCTACCCTCGAAGCGAGGCTTCAATCTACGCATGGCATTGTTCTTTTCGCTAGCCTCTTTCAGGGTCCCTCTGAAGCGAGACTTTAAACTCCAGCGTTTTTCTCTCCGATTTCAGTCCAGACGGAGGGTCGCGGTGGCCTAGTGGTAAGGTCTCAACCTCGGGACAGGAGGGTCGTGTTGGAAATTCAAATGAAATTGTTCAGTCACTGAATGAAACGCATCTCATTAGTTAATTTCACGACGTAGCCGAAGTTACGGCACTAGTCGAAGTTGATTGGTTGTTACAATCTATATATTTTGTCCATTTGTGTTTTTAGAACAAGCAGTCGAATGGATGGCAGTCAGTGAGTGTGTAAGCTGCAAGACAGCAGCATGTTTCTTTTTAAGTAAACTGGATTGAAGCTGTTTTGTAGTTTAAACTACCTGGTATCTGCGTTACTCTGCAATTTACACTCACGACATGCCAACAGGTTGCAAGTTCGAAACCCGATTCCACCGATATGGGGCCTGTTGCACGCCAAATCATACGTAGTGACCAAACGCCCTCCCGTTGGTGTGGCGCGGAAGTTTGGAGAGGGGGTGCCAGACCGGGTGTCGTCCTTGTCATCTAACCGCGGTTCAAAATTACGAGGTCCGACCCTAAATAGCCCTCGTGTTGCTTCAAAATGGGACGTTAATGTAACCTAACCTAACCAGTCCAGACGGAATTCCAACCACCACAAGCCATTTGGCCGATTTCCATAGATTTTGATGGCTTTTTCCTTCTCGCGTTCCAAAATATCCAGTTTATCTGTGAAGTGAATGGCTGGCTTTAAGCGGTTCTTTTTTTATGTTTTGAAAGCTTACCTGAAATGAGGTGGAATGTTTTATATCAGTGATGGTAAGTTCCCTAGCGGGTGCCTTCCCATAGAACCAGTGGTTTGCCACTTCCGTCATGAGAGCTTCCCGGATCTCTTTTTCTGTGATTTCTGGAACACTGGAATGGGAACGGTATAACGTCAAAGTAATTCAGAAACCAGCTGAATATTTCAGTGATGGCTCCTCAGCTGAGAAATGAATTATGTAGCAAAAGAATTGACAATAACACAAAATGATGTCTTGCACTCACTATATGAAGTTTGATTTCTACTTTTTTCATTTTATTTGAATAAGTGAAACTGTGTGGAGCTTTTCTCTCGCTCTGCAGCGAAAAGGCCAATTTAAAAAAATTGTTTTTATAGGTTACGTTTTTTAAAAAAATATAACGAATAATTACACTCACGACAGTTGTCCAGTTCCACAGAGAATATTCAATATAGAAGGCGTTTGGGCTAAAACTATCCAAAAGTAATTGCTTACAATAACTGAACCGCTCATTAAAATGAAGTATAGACGGCTCCTCCTTGGATTGGAATCTTCTTCAAGATTATTTTTGGTCTAGCCCTCTGAGCGGTTAGCTTTTTTGATCTATTAACATTAAAGTTTTAAAATGTGCTTTTAAAGTGCATGATCTTTATCGCGTTTATTCAAGTCTCTGACATCTTAGAAACATTTTATCCTTGGTAGTTTAAGAAATTATACATATAAACATAAATTATTTGCTTTTGAACTCGATACGAGAAGCGGAAAAATACATCTGAAACGCTTAGAGGGCTAGACCATTCAACCAGGCGTTACTAATATAATAGCCCAGATCCTCCGGTAACGCTCTGACGTCACCAACAATAAAACTCGCGCCATAGCACTGCGAGACGTTAAACAGCATTATTTCATTGTTAGAGAACCTAAATTTCAGTCATTTTAAATTTAAAAGAGCAATTGTCGTTCCAATTTCAAATTTAATAGCTCTAAAATAGTGAAATAAAATTTGCTATCGATTGATATAAAATTTATCTCGCTATGATCAATAGATCCCGAGAAATTTTAAATTATATTAATCCTATATTTCAACTTAATTTCCGTTTTTTAATAGAAAGTAGAAAATTACGTCAGTGGTATATCATGCGCGTGATATAGTTTGGACGCCAAATTGTATCCGAATGCAATCGTGGCGATGTTGTTTTCTTGCCAAAAATTAAATTAGCCACCAGTGACGTGAATCTACCATTTGTTCTCAACAGCCGCCAGCTCCCGTTAATTCCAGCTTACACGATGACTACCAACAAATTGCAGGGGCAAAGTTTCGATCATGTTGGAATTTACCTCGATGAGCTTGTCTTTTCACATGGACAGCTCTATGTTGCACTTTCAAGGTCTAGGATTCCCAATCACGTTAAAATTTATACAAAGACATCTGAAGTACAAGGAAAATTACTAAACAACGAGAAATACTTCACACGAAATGTTGTTTATCAAGAGGCTTTTTGAATAAAGAAATATTTAAATAATATGTAAATAAAAAATATTTCCTGTCATAAAACATATGTTTATTTTATTTGTTTTCAATCAATGTTAAACATTTCTCCCGCATATATATCTACTTAAACACGTCAAATTTGAAGGGAAATCTCTCGAATGAAGAGGCAATTTGCACCCGTCAAACCATGGCGGGTGATTTTCTAGTACTTACAATAGTCAGAAATCGGTGGCAAAATTGAAAATCGTTGAGCGCAGTTATAGGACACTAGCAAGGGCTATCTCGAATACTGAGATATTCCCTGGCGAAGAGAAGTGAGGTCACGTGAAGCCTCGGGATCCATATTTTTTCATATGTCCGCCTCCGTTTATTTTCAACAAATATTGTCACTTACTTTACCCAACAAACGTTACAAAGTTAAACACCGTATTACAAAAAAAGAAAGAAAAATGCAAGAAAAATGGCGCTTCACTGTAGTATCATGAAAAATTCGAATATAGATGGCGCCACAGGCCAAGTGTTTATTTAAAAATTTGCTGATTCCCTTTTTAAAAGAAAGTTAGCGTGGGATTGTGATACGTGAGGACATTTTTTTCTCTTTTTTCTATATTCTGGACATGGGGTAAGTTTATTTCTATGGCGGCTAGTTTTAAAAGCCAGATGGCTGATATTTTTAAATCAATCTTATTAGCGTTTTGATGTTTTGTGTTTGGTTTTCCTTTTTCTTTTAAAATAATGCTTTCGATGTACAGATCTCCTTTGTCTTTTGTTGGGAAATGTCGGGTTAAGAGAAGCTATATTTGGCGTAATGCAAGCTTCTTACGGAAAAATTTTCCCAATTATTATTTTGAATCCATTTCGAATAAAGTCCTTAGCCCTTGAAACCAGTGGGAGTGGCCTCCCCTAAACTTTCTCGTATACTGCTCAAAAATTTGTAATTTCCCCTCCCCTTGCGTGGATAAAAAAAATCGAACCTACTGTAATCCAGAATGAAACGAATATCGGAAGGTTTTTCATTGCAGATTATAGTGATTGTAAAATATTTAAGTGAAGAATCATATTAAAAGAGATGCCTATGTATTAAAACTTAGCAATATTTATTTTCCATCACACTCCAGAAAGATCCGCTATTATACGAGCGAGCGAAAACAAAACAGGAGATAAAACATATCTATCACAAACTCCGTCTCAAGGACAAAGTGACGTAATCTTCCCGCTTGGTACCAGAGATTGCTAAGTACGCATGCGCATGGAGATCAGTTTTGAAACGAATGCTTAACAAGTACGCGATTATACAGACCGACAGACAGTCAACCCTTTGACGGATTTGGCCCAAAATTTTATACGGACCTACATTCATGACGATAAAACTGTGTACCAAATTTTATCCATCTAGCTATTCAAGTTTTTGAGTTATAGTGTTCACATGACCTCGGACATACAGACGGACAGACTTCCCTTTGACGGTTTTTGTCCAAAATTTGCTAGAAACCTACAAATTATGTGTAAAGACCATATACCAAATGTCATCCCCGTAACTTTAATAGTTTTTGAGTTATCGTGTTCACAGACACACAGACAGGCATAATTCCAAAATTGTGTTTTTCGGACTCAGAGAGGTCTAAAACGTGGAAACTCATGAAAATACCAAGGTCGAATTTAATGACGAAAGCAACACTTTCTCTTCATATACTTCGTCTACGAGGAAGTAAGAAAACATAAAAATTGAGTAGGTAGTAATACACGGATACTATAAAAAATTGTAATATCTATACATCACTCTACTACAATTTTAGAAATACAGATTTTATAATGTCATGCATTAATGTATTAATTGAATACTTTTACCTCTCTGAAACTACCGGCAAAATTCGCAGATGACGAGAGTATGTCTCTTTGTCGGGCTGGGCTCGATTCACTGGTGTTAGGAGTTGTTGTCGGATTTTTCCCAAAATTTTATACGGACCTACATTCCTGATGATAAAACTGTGTACCAAATTTTATCTATCTAGCTATTTCCAAATTTTATCTATCTATCAAGTTTGTGAGCCATCGCGTTCACATTAACACGGACATACAGACAGATAGACTTCCAGTGGGAGGATTTTGTCCAAAATTTGACAGAAACCTACAAATTATGTGTCAAGTTCACATACCAAATTTCATTCCCGTAGCTCTAAATTTTTCGAGTTATCGTGCTCACAGACAGACATAATTCCAAAGTTGTGTTTTTCGGACTGAGGGAGGTCTAAAACGTGGAAATCCGTCAAAATCACGAATTCGAATTTTTTGACGATTACAATACTTTGTCTTTGTATACTTCGTATACGAGAAAGTAAAAACACTATTTTAATATATTCAGAATTTAACTATCAGTTAATTAATCGATTAATTACATTAAATTTTGATTCCACACTAATTAGTTAATTTGTTAGTGAATTCGAGAAAAAACCGATTTGAATAGTCTATAATAATAATTATAATAAATTTTTATGAAGTGAAGGTTAAAAAGTAGAAAACAATTTTATATAAAAAATTTCTGCTTTTCCGTACAATAATAAAAGAGTTTTCAAAAACAATTATTTTACTGTAGTGTTTATTCACTTTCGCATTGCCACTCCGTCTGGTGAAAATACTCCACACATATATTTATGTGCATTTACGTCACTTTTTTGCGAAAATAGATATGAAATTGATGCTTTTTTTTAAATTTCAAAATGGCGCTATTTTCTTCATACATTGGTTTCCAAAATTATTTTCTTAAAATATCAGTCTAAAGAAATAAAAAAATAAACAGTTATGATAAAACATCAAACATAAAGGTAAATCACACATTTTATGAACGCAAATCGAGAATGTTTTGCTGCATGAAACATAATCAAAATAATTTTTAACCACATTTATAAGCGACAGCCTAGTGATCTATATACGAACCAGCGGGAGTGGCCTCCCCTAAACTTTCTCGTATACTTTTCAAACATTTGTCATTTCCCTTCCCCCTGCGTTGATAAAAAGTTCGAACCAACTGTAACCCAGAATCCAATGACTATCAGAAGGTTTTTCATTGTAGATTATAGTGATAGTAAAATATTGAGGTGAAGAATCATATTCAAAAAGATACATATGTATTGAAACTTCGGATTTTTTTTTTATCAAACTCTAGCAATGCGAGTTCCGCGTGCGGAGAAGAAAACAGAATAGCTTGCGCATGCGCAGAGATTGCTTCCAGTACGCAAGTAAAACGAGATGCCCTAAATGTTTGCTTCCTTACAAAATCTCGCCGCCAGAATTGGTTTTTGGCAAACTGCCAAGTTTTCGGAGTATCCCTTCTTTGCACAGGCATTTACGCATGCGCATGGAGTTGAACAAGTATGCTATTATACAGACCGACAGAAAGTCAGCCCGTTGACTGATTTGGCCCAAAATTTTATACGGACCTACATTCATGACGATAAAACAGTGTACCAAATTTTATCCATCTAGCCATTCAAGTTTTTGAGTTATAGTGTTCGCATGACTTCGGACATACAGACAGACAGACTTCCAGCAGTAGTTTTGTCAAAATTTGATAGAAACCAAATTATGTGTAAAGACACATACCAAATTTCTCGTAGCTCTAATGTTTTCGAGTTATCGTGTTGCAGACACCCACACAGACACCAATTGAGTTGTGTTTTCGGACTCAGGGAGAATTCTAGAACCCATTGGAGAAAGTAAAAAGAGAGATTCGTCAAAATCTCGAGTTCGAATTTTTTGACGATTACAATACTTTCTCTTTGTATACTTCGTATACGAGAAAGTAGAAATTAGTGGAGGAAAATTTTAATGAAGAGAGAGCTTCCAGATTTTTTTTTGGAGGTCAGCGAATATCCTATATCTCCGAAAATAAGACCCGATTTAATATTAATTTTCGCTCCAAAAGACACATTAGGGCTTATTTTCAGATGTTGTCGTAATTGCACGATTAATCACTTCAGTATCTTCCAGTCTTTTTTCGATCTTCTTGGAGATAGTTCATATGGCTGAAAGAAGCCATCCATCTACCCAGTGCTGGGATACTTTCAATTCTTCTCACGATATGTCAAACAGTGGAGGCATTGTAAGGCTGGTCATTCACGATCGTTCCACTCTACGCAAATTCGACTGCCCCAAACCATCTTCAGTGTAAAAAACCGGTCAAAATTATGCGATAATTCACGACCGCTGCAGGACCATGCAAATGGCGTGATGGAACTCCACGCAACTCACCTTCTTAGCCAACCCATTTAGTCAGGTCATTCACGATCGTTCCACACCACGCAAAGTCCTCCATTACCAGTCGCTCAGATCTCCGACCCTCACCTTCTCTGATTTCCTCGGTTCTTACCTCCCGAATTCTGACCAGATTTTTACATTGCCGAAGGGTTTTGAAGTGGAACGGTCGAATTTGCGTGGCCTTGTGCGGTGGTGAATCTTCAGCCTTTAGGGTAAATGCTTGAATATCAGATTTGCGAACGACTAAATACTTTGCTCTTTTACTAGTAATCCATTCACAGACGATTTTCTTCTTATTCAAGAAATAATGGTTTCCGACGTGATCCGCAATTGACTTCTTAGCATTTTCCTCATACACCTATTGACTTTGGTTATCGTACTTTGGTAACCATTTTCGGACCATTCGAAGATCCAGCTACTTCTCTCTGCAGAAACCTGTAGAATTCTTACACCAGGAGTCTAGGACAATTCCATTTCATAAGCCATTTTCGGACCATTCGAAGATCCAGCTACTTCTCTCTGCAGAAACCTGTAGAATTCTTACACCAGGAGTCTAGGACAATTCCATTTCATAAGCCATTTTCGGACCATTCGAAGATCCAGCTACTTCTCTCTGCAGAAACCTGTAGAATTCTTACACCAGGAGTCTAGGACAATTCCATTTCATAAGCCAT
>BGPR01026005.1:0-21867 GCA_013235015.1 Araneus ventricosus | reverse complement strand
ATCTATAGTTAAGAAACGAGAAAAATTATGATTTTACTTGGCCAATCACTTCAAAAATAGCATTGCCAAGTTGCATTTCATTTCAATAGATATATTCTCCCAATTATTCCAATACATAAGAGGTTTAGCTAATATTTAAAATATATAACATCAATCTCTATTGTTTAGCAATGGATTCGGAAACCCTCCGCACTTTTACGCATGCACCGGGCGGAGTTATTTTCATCAAAATAGGGGGAAAGTGAAGAATGAAAGAGTGATGTTTACATTTTACTCAGCGTGATCTAACAAAGAATTCCGGAAATGCGGTCATATGACTCATTGCCTGACACCCCTTTCCGGTGTAAAATCGTCCAAAAGTGGTAGTCTCGGAACCGTTACTGAACAGTAGGTGCGGTGTAAATAACCATCTTGAACAAGAAGGCAGTAGTTGAACCAATCAATACTTCATTCCATTTTCTATTTATTCATTTTAAAGATGACAATGAAGGTTATATTAAATAGATAATGGTTATATTAACATCCAATCCCATGGCCAGGGTGAAGAGTTTACGCGCAAAGCAGCGCGCCTAATCAGGAAGGAGTTGCATGGTAAAAAGAGGAAGTTCCAACATTCGGAGAGCTTAAATAGCTCGAAACTGAGAAAGTACCGAATTTGAGGCTCTAGAAATAGTGTGACTCTTGCGAGTCAAAATTAAAGTAGAAATGCGTTTATCTAAGATTGAAGTGAAATAATCCGTTTATAATTAAAAATTAGGTGGCGGTAAAAAAATTTAATTTAAAGAAGATTAAAATCTTAAATCATTACACATATTTATATAGTTATATTAGTCTATCACAGAGCAAGAGATCGCTGATATTCTTATAAAACGTGGAAATGGTGAATTCGAAGACTTGAAAAAGTTACGGAGCCAAGTTTAAAATTAAAATTTTGTTCTAATGATATCAATTTCTTTTACTTAAAAAAAAGAAAATACTTCCGAAGGCCAAGCGAAATATTTAGATCAATAAAATCGCAATTCTAATTTGTTTCGCGTTATAAAATCGCGTTACGTAGTAAATGAATGTCCACAGAGTTCAATTAACAAAATTCTGATATCCCTTTATGTACTGTGGGAGAAATTTCTGCGATAGGTTTCTGCGGGCGATATCTGACGATATTTCTGTACTGTTAGGAAAATATAAATTCATAGATGCTCAGTGTCATATTCACGAGAAACCCGAGAGATATCCTCTTGGTAACCCAACTCATCCTACTTTCCTTGCAGCATGTGTGGTGTTAGGGCACAGAGATTGTACGAGCAACAATCTGTATGGCTTGAAAAGCAACCATAAAGTTTGAAAATGTTCCATACTGTCGGCTGAGGAGCTTGCAGTTCTTGGATGGCTCGCGACGAGTTCATATTCTAAGATTGCGAGTGAACATTTGCTGAATCCCTTGCATATTCATAGACAGACATAGATGGCCGATCAGGACTTTTACCATGACAAAAGAACCTTTTTCTTCAAATGAATAATTTGTCGGGTCTAATACCACTTGCTCTAGTTGATCGAGGGTAGCGAGTTCTCAGTTTTAACTCGACGGTTCATCTTTTCGTTTGTCTGTAAATTTGTTTGTTAAGCAATCACTATCAAACGCGATGTTCGATCTTCGAATTTGGCATAAATATGCCTAGAAGCAATAGAAAACGATTTATATGTGAGAATTTTTTATTTTTTGAATTCGTTTTACGATGGTGGTTGTTTCACTATTTCAATTTTTTGGCGAGTCATTGGCGAATTTGGCGCCATTAAAACATTTGAATAATTTTGGTAGAAACGAAGCATTTAATTGCCTTAATTTTTTAATACCGATAAAAGCAGACATTTAATTGTAATTTCGTTAATATGATAAAAGCGGATTGTAATTTTGTTAATACTAACGAAAATGAAGAATAGTGTAAATAATTCACATTGAAAAAAAAAAACTTAAGCTTATTTTGACAAATTTTTTTCCTGTTTAGTTACATCTTAACTTGTTTTTCTCTTTTCGAGAAAGTTTTTCCAGTAATTTTACCAAACGGTTCATGTTATAAAAATTTGAAGAAGTTTATCTTTTATTTGACCAAGGTTTTTTGCTTATTTATCACGGCAATTTTCATATTGTCGTGATAAGATCAATCCCACTTTTAATCAAGATACTTCTTCCATCCTCAAGTGCTTTTGTCACAGTTAGGGTTATGATAGTAAAAATTGTTTTCTTGGGAAATTACTTGATAGACAATTTATGATGTCCGGTGTCCCTACAAACAATGCTGTCTTCACAATGAATGACAACATTCGCTAAACTTTTAACCGCTTAACCTAAAAGCCCGAGAATACTCGTGCACCGAATTATCGAATTTTTAGTCTTAAAACTAAAATTTAACCATTATTTAACTTTATAATTTTACACAAAAATTACGTAGAATCTATGAACATATCAAGTATTATATGCCTTCTGAGATGAATGAAAACTACATCCACTTTCCGAAACAGAAGGGATCAACTTATTAGATAGCAAAGAAAATTATTCAGTTAAGGGGTTAAAGGCTGCGATGAAGAGCAGATATAATATTTTTTTAATTTGGGGGGGGCGATGTCTACTGTTCACGGAACTACTAATATATTTAGACATGTTCATGAATCTAGGGCTCTTGATAAAGGAGGTAGAGAGTCTAGGTAGCATTTGCGGTAGAAGTCTGAAGTTGGAACACATTTCTGCTTCGCTTTGAAGGAAAACTTACAACAACCAGCCGTAAAAAAATGAAAATTTCGTTGCTAAAGCACACATCAGAGTATGTGGCATCCCTCTGCCACACACTTCAGTGCTTTCGGCGCTTTTGGCTGCACTTCTTCGAAACTTGAGAATCGTTGCTACTAGCAAATTCTTCACTCGAGGAAAAAGTCTCATGAGATGAGATAAGCTGAATAAATTTCTTATAGAAATACAGGAATGTTATGTTTTAACAAGCAGTTTGACTTTAGGAGGGACTTGTGAGTTAGCGCATTTTCTGGATGGAGCCCGCACGACCCAGTCTTTCAAAGATTTGGTCTCTTGTGTCTCGCAGATTCATGCAAACATTTAAGGACTTAAACATATTCTTCTTTGGTGGTTATTAGATCATTCTGAAGGAAACCCTTGCACATTAAATATTTAAAAAGTTCTGCAAAATTATTTTTAAATTTCTGCAACTGTTTGAACATAATAGTATAATTTAAGTTATGGAAGTTCATCTTCCTTTGAACAGCGGTAAAGATTTCAAATTACGCGGAATTTTGCGGTAACCTGTTTCCGCTGCGAGTTTCGATCAAAATTCCATTAATTCGAATTAGCAGAATTAAAAGTTTTTGTCACGTCATAAAAAACGATAGTTGCAATAAAACTTTTATGTACCGGATCTGATTTAAAATATTCTGATGTCGAGTTTCATAAAACAATTAAAACATGAAACAAGATGAAGACTTTTTTTTCATGTTTACAATACACAATTTGCTACATTGAAAATTCATATATTTTTATTCATAATGAGAACTTGATCATTCCAACCTTTCGACAGAATGTCAACTATGAGATCGCTACAAAACTGTCTCGAAGTTATCATCTGATTGCCTCAAGTGGCGTTTTTTAAACAGTTGGTCACATCTTCAAGTTGGGTAGCATAAAATCAGAGGAGTCTCGTTCATTAGAGTAGCAGCCCCCTCTGCATTTATTTCGAAATCAAAATGATTTGTTTATTTTGTTATATTTCTCGATTTTTCTTTACTGATAACTCCAGTAAATATCACATGGCAGAAAATAAAAAGACGCATCACAAACCGTCGTTTAAAAAAGGAGAAACTGGTCTTCTTAGGGATGAAGAGGTTTCCTAATTCTATATCTGAAAGATAAACTACCTTGAGCCCAATTTTACTGATTTTGATATTTCTATTGTATTAACATTATCCCGATAGCATCTTAAGATGGTCGAAGTGTCATAGCTGAAGGTCGAACAGATACAAGATAGACGGTCACAAAAAATAAATTTCGCATTGCAGTACTTTGCGCTCTGGAACTTTCTCTTGGTTCTCCTGTGAAATGTTAAAATTGTTTCTTAAGATAATTTATCTCTAAAGTGCAGTATTATAGAGTAACTCAAAAACTGGCAGTCGCAATCTAATTTTTGGGATGTAGTGGCATAGCGGTAAATTATCAGCTTTGAGATGAGAGAGTTCCAGTCTCGAAATCTGATTCTATTAAGCGAAACATTCACCTCTAGGCCACTCCACTTTTTTTGGAACACTGTGTTCTAATACCCTTCGTCAATCTAAAAATCCGATGAGAATCGAAGTACACCTAGGGAAAAGTTTAAAATACATTATCGTTTGTTTTCCATTCAGTGTGGAAAAAAAAGTTTCAAAAGTGAAATACGATGCTTCGAGAAGGAAGGATACTCTCTTCGAAAAGCGAAAACCTCCCATGGGGAGGAGGAATGTTGGTGTGAGTCAGTCTGGAGAATTCAGGGCGGCTAGGGGCCCGTTTTGAAGGCGAGTGGAGGAGTGGGGGGATCGCAGCGGCCGGTAGTGCGCTTTGGAGCCTTCGTGAACGACCCACCTAAATGGTTAGGCTTAAATGGGTAGTATCAAACCGGTCGTTGGTCCAAATGGTGTAGAACAGCTTTGTCGTGAATGTCCAGCTTTAAGGATCCGCATGTGTGTGGATCCACTGTATGTTAAATCTGACACCGAGCAAGGCCGGCCCGAACAAAAGCGGGGCCTGGTGCAAAGTTAATTTGCGGGGCCTTGAAACTATTTTCGTAAAACAAAATAATAATTTATTGCATTTTCCTATTTATTGCACTGCACAAATTATAGACTTAAGAAATACGTTAAAATGGAAATTAATTAGATTATTAGATTTATGAATTATTTTTGGTAGTATTTGAAAGAGTGGCACAACGTGGCATCTTTGTATTTTGGGGAGAGTAACCATCCCGTCTTCGTTTCCGATGTTTCTCATTCTTTAATTTTCTTAAATAATTTCAGAAAAACTTCTGCTATTTTTATCATTCGGAAAATCCTAGTTTTTTTACTTATGTCACACTAATTTGTATGATAGCCGTTCTAAATTTATCATTTATAATTTCAGGCCAAATACCAGGATCATTGATATCGATATTTCGTTTTCAACTCTTTGTTGATCCTGTTGAAGCTGCGATTCTCGGACTAATTCATCTTGTCCTTAATTCGACTCAGACAAAAAAATCCACCGTCTATAGATTTCCCTCTGCTTCATAATTATCTTTCCGAAGATTTGAAATGTGCACATATACGATATATTCCTACTTCTTATTATTTTTTAATTTTAATCCGTATTTATGTATATTCGGATTAAAATAAAAAATAAGACATTTTTAATTTGCAAATTCAGTCAACTGCGCGGGGCCTAGTGCGGTCGCACCGTTCGTACACCACGCCGGCCGGCCCTGACACCGAGAGTCAAATGTTCTCCCGCTGATGTAATCTAGGAAGGAAGTGTACCCGCTCAAGTGTCGTCATATGAAGGCGGTTCAAAATTACCAGCTCCGTCCCAAAATAGATCTGGTGTTACTACAAACCGTCAAGTAAATATGACTAAACTAAAGTTGGTATCAACTTTTTCTCAGTTTTATTATTTTTTTATTATTTTCTTTGGTCCTTTCTAAGGCCGTGAGATACAGAGTGACAATTATTGATCTATATGAAATAAGAAATAAAATTTTCAAAAACTACAGAGTTCAAAAATTTTATTCAAATTTTAAAAGTAACTACAGATATTCGGATTTTGTTTATGACATGTTCCATATGCTTGCCATCAATGGCTATGACGTGGCGCAGACAAAGAGCAAAATTCTGCAAAATCGCTGAAGTTTTCGAGACTTCGACACTACCAGTTCTCTCGAACTTTTAAATCACATTTTTAATTGTTATAACACTTGGACCGATTGTCTTTAGCTTGTACTAGGTCGCAAATTTCCTTTGAGCCGCAATCGGGCTGTTATTGCTCGAATAGTAAGCCTTGACGATCGATATACGCTCAGAAACACTGTATTTCGACATTTTAAACGAAAAATGAACAACAACAACAAGAGTGCGCATGCTCAAAAAAAGTCCCAACATGCGCTGCATTCAACCGCCTTTATCTGAATCTCGACAACGGTTCAAAATTTATCAAGTTTTTTTTTTTTTTTTTCATATAGCTCAAAAATTGTCACCTTGTATATACTTCCCACATCTGATTAGCGCTAAGTAACTTGTAAAACACTCTCGCCTAAGTTTTTGATGATATAAAAACCTAGATTAACTTGTAATTTGAAGCCATAAGAAGTATCTTGATTCCTTAATTAAATATTAATTAATAAAATTAATAAATCATATTAATTTCTATCTAATAAGCTAAATTAATTCTTTTGCTTAAGTCAATCTCAGTCCCAAAAATATTTGAATATACCATTACTAGAAAAAGTGTTTTTTAAATGGTTTCTATTCACGAGAAAGAAACACTTTCAGTTACGTATTAATATTAAAATATTTTTCGTTTATTCCCAAAAAGTTGGAACCAGCATTTATTTCCTTAAATATTGATTTTAGACATATACTTCCAATTACAAAGTTTCTTCACATAAGGTAAGAATTTGTGTTAAAACACTTTGACTTTTGCGGAAGTTGAAAATAAAAAGTTAAGAAAATTAAATTTTATACGTACCCCATAGAGCAAAAGTGTCAATTAGTGAAACGTTCCTCTTACATCTATGCAGAAACTAAGTTTCACAAATCTGTCTACAAAACGTAGAGATATATGTTAATTTTTAAATCTGAAAGGGTTGCTCACAAATTCATGTGACATTTATTGCAGAAATGTAAATTTATTCAACACAGAAAAACAGCGAAATGCAAATATTTGTCAAGTATTAATATCAGCCAAACATCACGGAATGAAAATAAATTGCTAATGACACATAGTGCTACTCAGCTTCATTTGCAGATAGTTGTAACTATCGACTTGAAAAAGAATGTAAGGACAACTTCAGAAAATGAAAATTCAACGTATAACAGGAAAATAGCCTAATGCTGAATTATTTGCTCTTTGCGTTGTGCGTATTATTAAGCTTTACCTAAAAGCAGTGGCGACTCGTCCTTTACGTCTGCAGAGTTGCAGAACCTACTAAAATTATTTAAAAAATTCGTATTTTTGTTTTTATTCTTATTTTCTTACTCGATTATTATACAAACGAGAAAAGAAGACTGAAAATGAATGAAAAAGTAAGACAGATACAGGATTGAGCAGCACACCAAATGCTTTTCTAATTTGCTCATTAAGTACAACTAAGTGACATAATGGACGAAGGCGAGTAGCTATTCTTTGAGTCTTAGAACCTAGCCGGAACTGGATTTTCGAATACTCTTGTTTCTGCGCTAATAATAAAATAATGTTCATTTTTTCCCTTTTCAATATCACCCATGGTTCGCCTTCGCGTTCTTGATTTTTTTTCATTGGCTATTTTTAGGTTTCAGATTCACTTTTATGTTGCCTCAGCTGGAACTTGGCTGGTTCCTACATATTCGATTTCTCTTATTAAAACGGAATTCACCAAAAAGGAACCGCAATTATTTAAAAGTTAATTCATATAATTAAAACTACAAGTTTGAACTATGACAAGGTAAAGCTATTTTTGAAAAATTGTATTTTAATTGTATTCTAGTAATATTTTTATTGCACTGCTTGTTTCTGGGAAGATGAGCCTCACTGATGATAAGTCCCAGTGAATTTTTTTTTGAAGATTCACAAGATGGACTATTTTTGTAAATACTTCAATTAATGTATTATTTGACTAGTTTTTAGATTTAACAAGAGTCAACAAATACATTGCCATTTTCTGATTCCGCCCTTTAAATAATTTTTTTAAAATATGTATATTATCCCTAAAATGTACATGGAAAGACTGGATCAAACAGCAGTTAGAGATATGGAAAAGAGGTCTAAGTCAATAACTTTGCCTACTTATGTATCTGTAAGTTTTGCTGATGAAAGTTTGGAACTTTGTATGTGAATAGATGAATGTAAAAAAAACATTTTACTAATTGGCATTTTTGCTCTATAGGGGTAGTATAAAAATTTCATTTTTGTAACTTTTTATTATCAATCCCCTTGGATATCAAAGTATTTTCATACAAATTCTCACCTTATTTTATGAAACATTGTAATTGGAAGTATATGTCTAAAATCAATATTTAAGGAAACTAACGCTTGTTCCACCTTTTTGGACACCTTGTCTATATAAAACTCAACGCATGTATGTATATATGTTTGTTCCAGCATAACTTCCAAATGGCAGGACCAATTTTGATGAAACCTGGTATGCACGTTCCACATTAGCTAACTTGAAGTAGGGGTAAATAAGCCCTAATACTTTCTCTGAGGGTGGGGTGGGGCAAAGTCTCCAAAATACATGTAATGAAAAGGCCGATTGACATGCTCGGCAATTTTGATGAAACTTGGTACATAGGTACCTCATTAGCGGACTTGAATTACTGTAGGGCTAAATAAGACCTAATCTAGTCCATGAGGGTGGGGCGGGGCGAAGTCTCTAAAATACATGTAAGAAATAGGCCGATAGACCCCATAGACGATTTGGAAGTTTTTCGCGATTTTGATAAAATTTGGTACGCATACTTCTAATTAGCCAACTAAACATACTACAGGTACAAATAAACACTAATCGAGTCCATCAAAGTAGTGTCGGCAATATCTTTTAACTATATTTAATAAATCGGCCGTTTGGCATGAAATTTGATATAACTGGGACAATTTTTGATGGTATTGGGTACATATATTCCTCATAGGCTGACTAAAATTAGTGTACGCAAATAAACTTTAATTCAATACCTCAGAGAAGGGTGGGACAAAATCAACAAAATACATGTAATCTCTTGGGGCGATTAACATGATGTTAGATATAGCTAGGGCGATTTTGATGAAATTCGATACATATGCTTCTCAGTGGCTGGGTAAAAATGCTCTATGGGTAAATAAATGCTAACCTAATCCCTGAGATAGGGTAGTAGGACGCCATTTGAATTCGTCTAACAAATGGGCCGGTTGACGTGAAAGTTGAGACGTCTGAGGCAATTTTGATGACACAGCGTACGTATGTTCCTCACAGGCTTACTTAATGAATCAAATGATGGGGTAAAATCGTCAAAAACCACTGGGCCGACTGACATGCCGTTGGGTAAGGTTAGGGCGATTTTGATGAATTTCGGTACATATGCTTCTAATTAGCCAACTAAAAATATTGTTAAGGTAAATAAACACCAACCTAATCTCTGATGTTTGGGTGTGACAAATTTTTTTTAAATACATGCGGCAAATGGACGAATGACGTGAAATTCGATTCGGCTTTGGCACTTATATGAAACTTGAGGCACATGTTCCTCATAGGCCAAATACAGGCACTTAAGGGATAAATAAATACTCACCCAATACCTCAGGTAGGGTGGAGCAAAGACATAGGCTGATGAAACTCAGTACTGCTGAAGTAATTTTGATGAAACTTGGTACGCATGTTCCTCATTAACTGACATGAAGTATTTTGAGGTAAATTTGCCTTAACCCAGTTCTTGAGGTAGATTGGGGCAATGCCTCCGAAATTCAAAGAAAAAATGGACTGATCGAAATGAGACTTAACTCACAGTTTTCAACACGTCGAACTAAAATTATGGAGTGGTTGATTTTTTTAAATAATCCCTTAGGATGATATTTACCGATAAGATATGTAGAAATGCTTATTTAGAACGGCTGGAGCAATTTTAGCGAAACATGATTCATTAGTTGATTGAGACACTTTAATTGTTTAAATTTTAATGGGGAAATGACTCCAACATTGTTCAAAAAAATAATGTATTCAGAAATGGCCCCTATCTCGCACTCGTCTGGATTGGGTGGAGGTGACTTATGCAAATACGTTTAACAAATGGACATATTAGAATGAAATTTTATAGTAACGGTTTTAAAATAATAAGATGCCATAAACTAGCTAACAATGCAAGAAATAGGGTAGAGTGGGGCGTTTTCTCTTCTAAGAATTTAATAAAAAAGGAATTAAAAATTTTAAAATTTTTTAAAGCTGATACTGTTAGTGTATCTTCAGAAAGAATTCGCCATAATATAATTGGAATATATTAATTATCAGTATTAATTTAAAACCTCAAACTGACACCAAAATACTTGCGTCAACCTACCTGACTGCGGGGTAAGTTGACCCACTACTAGTATGAAGCGACTATCAGAAAATATTCTTGTATATTATTAAATTTTATTAATTTAAATAATTTAGTTTTGTTATTATCCACATTATGTGCGTTATATACAAATTTGGTGCATTTCTACTTAATAGAAATTGAGATACAACTTTTATGATCATCGTCAAATAGTATTGTATATCAGCGTCTCCTATTTTGTAATTATTATGAAAATTGAATCCGCATCGTTTTTCACAACAAATATCG
Source organism: Araneus ventricosus (assembly GCA_013235015.1). Taxonomy (NCBI): domain Eukaryota; kingdom Metazoa; phylum Arthropoda; class Arachnida; order Araneae; family Araneidae; genus Araneus; species Araneus ventricosus. The sequence goes on along the minus strand of BGPR01026005.1, from coordinate 11,322 downwards.
TTGATAATAAATCTGGTACAATTCCATTCCGCATATTCAGAGAGCTTTCTATAACGCATATCTTGAAAAACTCTGTGTAGCAGCCAGGTCAACGTGGTCCATACGAAATGGGCCAACTAGCCCCATATCGCCATTTTTGTTTCTCATGAGTGTAGTAATTTATTCTGAAAGCATTTAGATAAACAAAAAAGCCCTAAAGTAACAATGGAGAATTATCTGTCTGAATGTAATTTGTAAAAATGGAAATTCTAATTTATAAGCAAAAAAAAAAAAAAAAACGATTATTTTGTCGCTTAACAAGTAACACCACCTATCTCAATTTTTTGAAATTTCAAAGAGGAGGAAAAAAAAATTTTTCTTAAACAAACGTATGGTTGGAACATGTGGTCTCATGTTCATAGCAGATGTTAAAAAAATTCAGAAATATTCGTTATTGATTGCGAAAAATTTAGTTGAGTTTTCCGCTTTGAAATTTCAAAAAATTGAGATAGGTAGTGTTGCTTTTTAAACGACGATTTATAAGTGAGGAAATTTACTCAGCTTACTAAAAATTAGAAAATTCTTGCCGGTTCTTTAATGAACGCTGCTTCTTCAATTACGCTGATATGGATGAAGGAAGACAGAATAATACACACTTGTCTGAAATGATAGGGTTAAATACCGGAAAGTTTTAAAAATATCGCGACCGGGCCAACGTTCCCCTATTGCCAACTAGCCCATGTAATACCGTATACTTTGATATATAATAAATGAAAGAATATTTTTGTACTGTTAATTTATGAATCATTTTAAAAAATTGAGAAATATTCCCGCAATAAAGCAACATTGGTAAACATTATGTTATTTTTAAAATATTGCTCAGTTTCTTGTCTTCCAAAAGAATTTGACCTGAAAAAGACCGGGCAACGCCTGGTACTCTGTTAGTATTATTTAAAAAGATCTATTGCAAGTGAATGTCATCACAGTAATTAAATGTTTTCATCATTTAGTTGTACATGAAACTTGAACAGGATGTAAAGGTGTGAAACGTAATCTGTCAATAAAAACGGATATTAGTAAACGTAGTTATTTCCGCGTGTTTCGCAACGACAAAAATCTACCGAAGCAAGTGAGAGAAGCAACGCGGAAGACTTCATTTATAAATTCGCCGTTCACGTTCGATATTAATTTATAAGAATATTTCTCTCAACTTAAAATGGCGCTGGCGCAAATGGTTGATAACAGGACAGCCCATTTCACCTACATTTGGGCCATCGAAAATGCTTCCAAACTACATTTTTCAAAGTCTTTTCGCAGTCCGATGTTTATAACGGATTCTGAAGACATGCATAAAACAAAATGGCAATTAACAATAGATCCTGGAATAGAATACTTAACATTTTTTATTCGTAGACTAGAAAAGGACGATGGACCAAACACGATTGAAATTGATTATGAAATTTCACTGCTTTCCGTTGATGGGTATCCTCTGGTCAAAATGATGGATAGAAAGCAATTCAAGAATTCTTCCAATTACGCATTGCGACGACTTGCGAACTCGGATGAAGTATTCAACGTAAGAAAAGACGATTTCTTGCCTAAAGACACGCTCACAGTTCAGTGTAGGATATGGAGGAAGGGCTTTGGAATATCGAAAGGTGATCTACATTATGTTCGCACTCAGAAAAGCATGGATCGAATTTACTTTGTTTGGACAATAAAGAATTTCAGCAATCTTCAGGAAAATGAAAAAAGGACACACATTGTAAATCCAACGACTGAAAGGGTTCCCCAGTTGACTGCGTCCTTCTACTTATTGGAAAAGCAGGGGACAGAGAAAGCCTTCGTCCATATTGACATAAGTGCTGAGTTAAAATGTCAATCAATACATGGTAGAGTATGTCTTTTAGATGCCAACGGAGGAGTGTACCACTCCATTCAAATTGAGGATTATGTTTATCTCAACCATGATTCAAAATGTTTAAGCAAGGCAGTTTATCCAAAAAGTCAGATCATGGCCAACAAGGAATCTTTATTACCTAATGATGTACTGACTTTTCGATGTGAATTCGAAATCGATACGGAACCTTTCTGCTGCCACATCGAACAGTACACAGATTTTGACTCATCAGATTCGGAGCGCATCATAGCTGGAATACCAGAGATACAATTTGTCGATACACCTGAAACATCTGGTACTGCTTCTGCATTGAAAAAGTTTCTCATTGACAACTTCAAAGAGGGAACTCTCAGCGATGTGTGCCTCCGAGCTGGTTCTGAATCCTTTCCTGTTCACAAACTTATTCTCAGTGCCTTCTCGCCTGTCTTTAAAGCTATGTTTACCAAAGACACGCAAGAAAAGACCAGTGGTTTTGTATATATTTCTGATGTTCATCCAGACACATTGCGGCTGTTGTTGTCGTACATCTACACTAACACCATAGCGGACCTTCAGTGGAAAAGTGCAGAAGATTTATTTAAGGCTTCCGATAAATACGGAATGATAGATTTGAGAGATAAGTGCTCTGATTTCTTGAAGTCAAATCTCACTGTAGGGAATTGTTGTAATATCTTAGCCATGGCGGATAGACATCATAATCAGAACCTACGAACATCAGTATATGGTTTTATGATTAAACATCAAAGCGAAATTTTTAAATCGGATATGTGGAAGACCTTTAAAAGCGAAAATTTCGCTCTAGCAATGAACACCTTGGAACATATTATCAGTTTTATGAAAAATACAGAAGACTTATGAATACTTCATTACTAACAATAATGCTTATAGTGACGGTTAAGTAATAATTATAAATTATAATTAGTTTTTATAATATTTCGCATGCAATAAATGCTATAAATATGATGTTGATAATTAATGTTTACAATGATAATAATGATGATGAAAATGGTATTAAAATGCATATAATATTGCATACAATAAATGTTTTAAATATTATGTTGTTAATTAATGTTTACAATAATAACAATGATGATAAAAGTAGTATAATAATGTGTATGATTAATAATCTTATATATTCACAATAACGATTAATAATAAATAAGAAGATCCTCTCATTAACTTAGTATATTTTATTATCTCATACCATTTAAAGAGAAGAAGTTTTATTCAGGTGAAGTGCAACCTACAATTAGACTTCATTTAATTTTAAGATGGATAACATTGCTACTTTTTTTATCTTCAAAGATTAACGTATTTGCTATGAACTTCGAGGTCATTCCACTTGCCTTGCCTTTTTATGTTGTAATATTATCTGTTATTTCCCGAATGTTTTAAAATTTGCAGAATTATTTAAGTCTAAATTATTTGGTGTTATTTATTTGACTTTCTCGTTTCAATGAAAAAAAGAATGAATTTTACTTTGTTGCTATATGGAAACGAACAAGAAGTCAAAAGTAAATGATTTCTCATATTTTAAATATTAATTTGTGTTTCTATTTATTATCCATAATAGCTTAAACAATTATCATAAATTTCGAAATTCTTAAATTCGCCTTGCTTTTTCATGTATCTGTTAATAAAATATAAATTAATTCAAAGTTTAAAATTTTTGATGTTGACAACAATATTACCAGTTCTTCCCTCCTCTATCTAAAATTATTAACCCTTTATCAGTGTCCAGCTGTTTTGTTATGCTACTATATTTAAAATTTGTAGTTAAGCCTTATATTAACAGTGCGTTTTTATAAATAATTGTATTGTCAATATTTCCCAATTAGAATTAATTCCCGTCTAGTTTTGATGATTTTTTTAAAATTTGTTGTGAAGTTTTATCGAAAACAATTTACATTTTTAAATTATAATATTGTTTATTCTTCCCTATTTCCAGCTTAAATTTTTGTCACTCGACCAGAATGCAGTTTTTTTTGTACAACCGTTTGTGATCTATGTTTTATAATTAGTAGATTATTATTATAATTATGTAATAGCAATAAAAATTATATTATTGTAATATAAAAATAACAATACAAACACATAATTTCTTTTACTATTATATAATAATAATAATAATGATAAAAATTATATATTATGATTTCCACATCATAATAATATAATAATAAGAAATATATACCTTATTAGATTGATTATAACATAGAAATATCTACAACATAATAACAAGAAGTTATTATTCCCATCTTATAATAATAAGAAATATTATTAGATTGATTATAACATAGAAATATACATAATAACAAGGTGTATATTATTACTTATATATTATAATAATATAGAAATAATAATACGTCACTCTTACTCATATTGCTAAAAATGTATATTACACCTCAATACTTGTTTTTTTTTCTTTTTTGACATTCATGTGGTATTATATTTTGAAAAAGTATAGCAATGGATGTATGAGAAAATAAATAAATTTTAGAATTTAATTTTTAGCTAGAGTATCTTTCACTACACAGTAAACGCTATCATTAAGAGTGCTTAATCAAGTTATATTATAATATTTTCTAATGAAATCATGAATATAATATTATAATCAAATTATACTCAAATTAATAAACTGAAGTGGTTATGTGATTGTTCTATGCATTTTCTGCATCTTCCATATATTTCTGATCTAAAAAAATTAAGAAATTTTAAATCAACCACACCTTTTACACGGACGTAGTTCAGAAATATATTTTTAATAAAATTAGTTAAATTTACTTTATGTGACATGATATGCTAAATCTAAACAAAGCATTTTAAAGTAAATGTTTCATGTGGGGATATATTACTTCAGAAAATTCTCATTATAATTGATTTAATTAAGTTAGTGGAAAACCTTTATAACTCTCGAAATGAAAATTTTCTGCGTAAAATTCATGAACGGTTTAAATAGATTTTTGATTGGCTTTATTGCAGTTCTTGAAATGCTTGTTTATGGAAATTTTGATTTTGCAAAACATTATTTTCCTAGTTTTATAGTTAATCCTCTTTTGATTACGATTAGGCCAAAAATTATAGTTACAATGTATCATTATAAAATTATTACCAAAAAGCATTCGTTGTTATCAATTAAAATTGAAATAATGGATATGATAAAATGGTTTGATTTTTTTGCTTCATATAAACTTGACGTTTATTTGCTATATAGATAAATATACCAATAAAAATGAAACAAATTATAATATATTAATTGAATTTGGTTTCAATACAGTCAATGCATGTGACCTGTCCAAAGTGAAAAATTTAGAAAATATTTGAAACGAAAAACGGGTTTTTATTACAATTACCTTCATCGATTTCTTGAAGTTCATGTTTAAAATATTTCTCATGAGCATACTCAATTGTTTAGTTTATTGTCATGCTTGGAAGCCTTGCTAGGGTTTTAGAGAAAGGTTTTGTAATTTTAAACAGTAGTTAGATGGCGAGGACGACACTTGAACCAGCACTTTTCTCGATACACTTCTGCACTACACTAGCAGTATTTAATACTCTTGAATCACTGACGGATCACAGCTAGAATCAGGTACCGGACTCATACTCTGCCACTAGCTTATGATAGCCACTAGGCCACTGAGTCATGAGGACATTCAGTGCAGGTGAATGACTGAATTGCCGCATATAATAATATGCGTACTGTGGACCACACATAACAGACACTATTACGATCGCCACATGCGTGGAATCCTCTTAAACAGGGCATTCATCTGTGCTCCATTCCATTCCATTTGTACCAAGACTGGTTTTTCCCCACCCATTCAAGTTGAAAAATGAGGCACGTCATTCACGGAGGCTCCAAAGTGTGCTACCACCGTTCTTCGATCCCCCTACTGTCGCTCTTTGATCCCCCGATTTCTCCTCCCCATACGGCGGATTTCGGATTTTCTAGCCTTGTCGCGAGGTCCCAATGTAGGCAGATCCAATCATGTACCGCTACCCTCGCATCCAGGCTCCAAATTGTAATCGGCGCATGAAGTGTTGGATTTTTAGTTTGTTGAATTCCAGCTTTGCCTTTCCGCTATGACAATTTCCATCGGTTTTTAAAACTGACGATTGTTTTTTCCTTCCCATGTTCCAAAAATTCCATTTTGGAAGAGATGTGAATGGTCTTCTTTAAAGAGGTACGTCCCATCATCGGCGATGGGACTGTTGACTATTCAATTAACCATTATTGTACCGTCAGTGGAATCGAGAGCTTGCTCCATAATACGGCGACTTTTTATCTTCTTACTCGAAATGCGCTCCCAGGTGAGTCCATGAGAAAACACAAACTAAAAGGAACTAAAAGGAAATACGAAGCACTTCAATTCCAAAATTTCTAAAAGTAAATAATTTTGGATCAGTTCATTTCTAGGTAAATAATAAAAGATTTTTAAGGCTAGATTCCTTTTTTGGAAACTGAAAATAATTTTTTAAAATGTGAACATTTTAAAATGGCTGGTGAAAAGGATGTATCAATCATCTTTTTATGGACCTGCAGGAACGTAGTAAGGTTTCTTCTAAAACGATCCTGGGGCCAAGGTGGTCTGTTCACAGAGTCTAACAAAGGAATAATACGTCGCTTAACAAGCACCACCACCTATCTCAGTTTTTTAGATTTCGAAGAGGAAAAAAAAATTGTGTGTCTCGCAATCAATAATCAATATTTCTGAATTTTTTTAATATCTTATATGAACTTGAGACAGCATATTCCAACCAGGTGTGAAAAATGTCATTAAATTTTGGTTATTGGTTGCAAGAAACTCAGTTTTATCTTCCTCTTTGAAATTTCAAAAAATTGAGATATGTGGTGTTGTTTTCTAAACGACGAGCGGCAACCGCATTTCAAAATTCCGAAAACTAGCTTAGGGTAAAAATCTGATGTAATTTCAGATTATTCAGGAAATTAATACTTACGAGTTCACACATGCAGGTTTGTTATAATTAAATTCGCCTATTCAGAAGGTCCTAGAGCCAGTTCTATAGTTCAAAACGAAACAAAATTTCGTTAATATTTAGTACAACAGAAGAGCTTTGTAAAAAGTGAAAAAAAAATGTTTACAATTTTTCGTCAATAGATCGCTATGCCAATGTCTGAGGTCATTTTTGCAGATATTTTGTTAAATAAATAAAGAAAAGTTTATTTCATTATTAAATTGATATTATTGACGGCGAACCTTCTTGAGAAGTGGGGTCGAATTTGTTTATTACTTTTTTAATACTACACCATGGGTAACTAAGCCAGCGGCGTCCCTTGGAAAGCGCAAGATGATGTGGTAAAAAGAATACATACAATTTGGAAATCCCGAAAATTCATTAACAGAAACACTTGACAGTTAACCCTTTTTTTCCACTTTTGAAGTCCTCTAAAAAATTTACGTTCCCTTTTTGTTTTATATTTTACATTTGCAAGTGAAGATTGAAAATTAAAAAATTGATACACTTTAAATCTTCAATATTTTCGATCGTTTGTTCTCTTTTTTCAAATATAAAAAATAAGTTTATAAAAATCAAAGAGTGGGTCATGTAGAAAGCCTTCGTGGGTCAGTGTCTGACCCAGTGGCGGCTCGTCCATTAGGGCTGCAGTCCCCCTTGAAATTATTTTAAAAGCTTTATTTTCGTTTTTATTTTAATTGACTTTCTTTTACACTTTAGGAGTTCAATTATAATCGAAAATGGCAAAAAGTAATAAAAACCGTAAAAGGAAGACGGAAAATAAATAAAAAAGTAAGAAAGAAACAGATCAGAGCTGCAGAGAGTTTTGCCCCTCCTAGAATCGAAATTTCCCACATCGAGAAACGCGGAGCTCTCAGTCGGAAGAAAAAAGCAACTCTTTCTCCCATTGAAATTAGAATCCCGTGAGCTGCACTCAGAAGCAGCTCACGCTTGGCGCAACTTCCTCATTTGGCCTTTTTTCGCTCTTAGTCCAGTCGTTAAGTAGTTTTTTTAAATCAAATTCTGGAAGAGTAGTAATGTTTTGCCCCTTTATCTTTTTGGGGTGCTGATTACGAATCTGAGGTTTGCCAACAATAATTTTGTTGGAATTTTAGTTATAGCCAAAAAACATGAAAAAACATTTTTCCAGTTTTTTTGCTTATAACTCAAAAATTATAAATTTTTAGTATATCATCATTACATACCAAAATAATGAGCATAAAATTTCCTACAACTTAGGTCAATACAACTTCTGCAGCACTGCTTGTTTCTGACGAGCCGCCACTGGTCTGACCCGTGGGTCATAGGTTCGCCACCAATACTCAAGATCCTGAATATAAACCAGTAGGTTTCCCTTCGCCTTAGATATTGGTGAAGCGGTACCTATTGATAAAATTTACCTCTTTTACAGGGCCCATTACTTGTCCTACATTCTAGTCGAATTTTGTTGCATTTGGAGCCATAGAACCGGCTCTAGAGCCTTCTGAATAGGTGAACTTGAATTATAACAAACTTGAATTTTCAAACAAACATTAGGAAGTAACAGCTTTTATATAACAAAGTTATTTTAAAAAATTAATTAATATTTCACTACATTATTTCACAAAGTTACTTACCTTCTTGGATTCTCAGCATTTAAAAAAGTAATTGATTAGTTTCAATTGCTTTGTTTTTTTATTGAGGAGAGGCAGTACTAAAGTCTGCAAACCGCTGCTTTTATTTTTCCTTTGCTAACTATTGAATAATCAGCAAGATGGTTTGATTTAGATAATGACAAAAAGATAAAAAGTATTTTCAATGTTTCAACACAATTTATTTTTACTCTAATTTTTATAGATTCAGAAATGTCACGAGTTAACAGAAAGCTGCATTATTTTTAATGAATTGCAAGAAGAGGAAGACGCATAAACTGAATGTTCTGAAGAAACGCCTTTAAATTTGAGTGTCAAATCATCAGTGAAACTGAAATTGGTGATACTGTGGACGATAGCGACAGCATTTTAGTTTCAGCAAGGCAACTTTTTTCTGTGTTTTATATTACAGTTTTATTTCAAAAATTTCATGATTGAAATATTTGTATAGTGTTTTAAACCTATTTTTATTCAATTCTTTTTTTTCTGGAAACTTTAGTTGCTCCAAGATGTTTTATTCTATTTATACTTTATTCAAATGGCTTACAATTATTTCGTATATTAATAAGCATTTGTTGAATAGAATTAAGAATAGTTTCGTAAATATATTGACAGGTAAAACATCAATATTTAAAAGTTAATTTTTTAAAATTTTTTCCAAGTGTTGCTAAATTAAACTAGAGATATTACGAATTATTATAATGATAAATATTTAATAAATCGTTACCCACTGACTTATATATGTTAGGTTATTTTTTTCGAAAAAAGAGACTAGTTTGGTCTTATTATAATATTTTTGTAATGAAATCTTAAAACCCATTTTTCTCAACTTGCTTTATCCGAAATCGTGTCTACGACAAATTGCTAAACGTCAGTCACATTTCATTCAAATTATTTCAAATAATTTCTGTATATTCACAAATATTAGCTTCATAGCATTAGTAATCGATTTTAAAAATTTTGATTAGAAAAAAAATAAAAAAATCAAGAAAGTGAAAGTATCTGATTTTTTTTCCAAAAAACTATATAGATTCTTGAAAAGATATGTTTTTCTCAAAAACTAATCTAGATATCCAAATTAAGATCTCTGATTACATTAAGCTCATTATGAGGATTCTTTGAAAAATGTTTGGTAACAAATTAATCAAAACTGAATGAGAAAAAGCATTTAAAAAAGGCTTATTTTTTGAAAAGAAAATTAAATTTTATTTTAATTTTAAAAATTTGAACAAGAGCAATATTTTAGAAATCTAAGTATCTGAGCTGTTTTCATCCAATTACTGCAAAACAAACCAAAATTGGCTTAAAATGTACTTTGAAACGAAATAAAAAAACGTTGAACATATGTAATTTTTAACGACTTAAAGAAACATTCATGCCGTATTCGAAGAAAATCAAACAACACGTGCAGTGTGACCAACAAATTTACTGACAAACAGGTGAAATGTAAAACGGGCGAATTAAAATAGGACCTTTACTCGAGCATTAACGGATATTTCTATTATTGAAAAAAAAGACAATATATAAATAGCATCTATATTTGCTAAAAGTCAACCATACTTTACAGCTTAACATCAGCACGAAAGTAACAGTTTTCATTTAATAAATAACAGGCACATTCTGCTTCTCCTTCATTCAGATATCTTTATCATAACAGGTTTCATTTATGCAAAATGACCTCTTCTTAACACTTTGGATGATAACACAGGAAACAGATATGGCGGAAATTGGACTTAGAAGTTTAGTCCGGAAATCTGAACGCCCTTTCTTGAAACAATTAGAATGACCAATTATGTGGATTGTGCTAATGATAACAAGAAAGCAAATTTCACCTATAAATTATTACTGGAACACGCAACAGCTTTGCTCTCGTTCAGCTTATGCTTTAAGAAGTGCATTATCTGCTTGACTTTTCACTGGAATTGCAAACTCAGTTGTACAATTGTGCACGAGGTGGTGTACACAGGGAACATCATAAATGAAAGAACAACGTGTAAGTGAATATGCGTATTTTTATTAATAATAATAATAATGAAAATCAATATATATATATATATATATAGAGAGAGAGAGAGAGAGAGAGAGAGTATAAATCGTAAAATGAAAGAGTATATAACTTAAAATGAAAAACGCAATTAATTGCGTATGTGATATCTTTATATATATATTTCCATCTGTTACTATTCGCATTTTTAACTTTACTCGGATATAATTTCAATTCGTTTTTTCATATCTTTTCGAAATTGATATGAAAGTTTATTATTTTATTTTATTGTTTATATATATATATATATATATATATAACCTCATTTCAACTAGTGTTGGTTAATCCAATGAAGAGGCAGTCTTTGACGAATGAAGATGAGTTTATATTATTCAATCATGCTTTAATCGATAGGTTTCAGGTAATTTTAAATAATTCGGAAAAATATCAAGCCATTGTTAAAGTATAAATAGACGCAAAGCGCGGTCACCTGCAACAAAAGAAATAAGCCACGCCGAAGCGGGGCGTCTGGCAGGAAGGCTACATGGTTTTAAAAAGGGGAAGCTGCACCATCGCAGCGAGATTAAGTAGTATCGGAAAAGAGGGGAATTCCCGATCGTGAGAGCGGTTGAAACTGGATTTCAGCCAGTTGAAGTGACAGTTAATTGTGTGTTAGAGTTTAAATAGAAATAATTTTACGAATTAAATTTTGAATGGCGTTTTCTAAAATTAGGAAAGTGTTAATTTATTACATATATATATTAACAAAAGAAAACATCAAATTCACGCCATAAAAGAAAAACCAATACAAGAGTCATAACGAATTAAATTTAAGCATTTACGACAAAAGAAAT
>BGPR01026004.1:0-21868 GCA_013235015.1 Araneus ventricosus | reverse complement strand
GAATTGCATTCTTGAAATATTAGACAGTATCCCAGCAGTCGTCTCCCTCAGGTTGGGACAGCTTTTCCGACCTTCTGTTGGCTGATTCGCTTCCACAGTAGCTGAGATGAATGTTTTATTGGGTGTCAGCGTGTTCTGTCTTTGATGAGGTGAGTATTAGAAAGTTGAAGGACTTCCTTTTGCAGCGTAAGCATGGGATGATGAGTTATTGCAGGTTCCCTTCCGAAAACCTGTAAGAAAACTTCAGTGAGTTAGCAGGAAAACACTAAAGCGAACTATTCAACCTTTGGGATTAGAGCAGATCCCAACGCTCGTCTTTTTCTGAAAGAAGAAAAATTGCAAAAAACACCTTATAGAAAATTAATACGCAATGTGAAAAGGACTTATTCGGTAAAATTACCATTCAAGCTGAGAGATCAGGAATTGGTGCACTAAAGTGACATCGTCAGGTTTCTCAATTTAGAGAAAAAAGCTGTTAAAATTCCAAATATATATCAGCAAGTATGGACTTTATGTCAAAATATTTGTCCTTTGGACTACATGGAAATAAAATGAAAAATAGTGTAACGATGTAAAAAAATGGAACATTTTATATCCACATCATCATGTTATTTAGGAGTTCAAACTCCACTACTCGTTTTACTTGTAGTATTTAATGCTAGTGCTAAATCCTCATCTGAGAATCTTTAACTGAATTTAGTGACTTGGTCCAAGAATCCAGGATCTTTATTTGCAATTTTTGAGATTTAGGGAGTCATAACATGCAGTTAAGGGCAGTAGATTTGCAAAAAATATCCGTCATAGTTTAACTTGAAATATGAGGATCAATCTTTCAAAAGATTCTTTTGAGAATAACTCGTACATCACTCCTAACAAACTTATTACGTAATTGTTACTGTTCTATGGAACGTCTACCTCTTATTTCACAAAGTGTTCTAAACAGTTATTATGATGAATCGGTTCCAAACCTTCCGAAAGCTTGGGCAGTATGATTGACGTATATGTTATGTCGATGATGTTTTATTTGGAGCGATACTTGAGAAGAAGCAGGAAAAGAATTCCAATCTGACAAAAGGTATATTATGCTCTGGGTTTCAAATTGCATAAATGTTGTAGTAAGAGTCGGTCTTGAAGAGCTATAAAACTGAGAATTGCTAAAGTTACTTGTGAGTATGCAATATTGATGCAATATAAGATTCTAGGTTTGAAATGGGAACCCTACTGACTTAATTTGCAACTTTGAAATTTTAATGATAGTGACTTCTCAATCAAAACGCATGATTCATCTTCGTTTCAAAATTTTCGACCATTAGGCTGGTTAGCTCTTCATAATTGTGCAAATTCTCTATTCAGAGCATTTGACTCTTTCCAAATTTCGTGGGAATCCGTCCTACAGAATAATAAATAAAATGTTGGAGAGTTTGAGAATCAATTAACCATCTCTAAATCAATGCAGTATTCCTAGAAGGTGTTTCTATTCCAAATGCCACCTAGAAATCGAACTGGGATTCTGTGGATGAACAGAAAAGAATATCTGCAAGTCAATCTATCTTAAAATCAATTAATGATTCAATCGATTTCTGCTTGCTTTTGACATCCAAAACCAGAAGTAGCACTGTTAAAAACCGTATCAATACCGACGATTAGAATTGTGTTCAGCTGGCTATGTATCTTGTTCATAATCAAAAGTGTAATTCCTTAAAATCAAATCGATTGGCTTTTACCTTGGACCAGATTCAATGATAGTTTGTCATGGCTACAATCCGGTCATCTCGTTCGGAAGAGCCTATTGCTAGAATGCACTAGTTTTAACATGGAATTTTTGATTGAAGTGTGGAGTGAACGTGAAATCAATTTCTCCACTAGCAATAGTTTCTGCTGCACCAAGACATGAAACGGATATGGATTTATTTTTGACGTTTAGACCTAATTTTTTAACTAAGGAACGTTTGATGTAACTTTTTTGAGAGGCACTGTCTAAAATACATCTAGCAGAAACAAGCTGATTTTTTGAATTTAGAATGTTGACAACGGCAGTACAAAGAAGCACGTTAGTATTTTGTTTCTCCTTCACTAAGTTATTCGCACAAACTGAAGTAGACGGAACCATATTACTCGTGGTTGGTTCAGAACTCGGAACAAATACATCAGCCTGAGGAGAAAGTCCTTGATTTTGTACACTTAAGTTGCGATCAATGTGCAATAAGGTATTATGTCTTTCTGACAATGTTTATACGATGAATACATTTACATTTTTTGACCATATGAAGGTGTGAGAGACAAGAGAAACACAAATGTTTATATTTGACAAATCTTACTCGTTGAACTACGTGCAAATTCAAGAATTTAGAGCATTTTTGCAAGGTATGATCTTCGTTACAATATACACATTTGAAATTGGACAATAAAGACGTAGATTTATAAGACTTTTGGTATTTATTGCTGCTAGATTTACTATGTTGTAGTGTCCTAGCATGATCTTTTAAGAATTCTATTAAGTTGCTAAGCTTTGGAATTTCATCTTTCTTCAGTTGACGTTCGAACCACATTCTTGAGGAACTATCTAATTTTTGTAGTATTATATACAATATTAAGGTATCACCGAAATTTTCTACATTTTGCTTTAAAATATCTAAACTACGAATTATTTCATTGATATTGTCCACTAAGTTTAATAATGCAGTTGTCGATTCTGAATGGATCTGCTGAAGGCTCATGAGTCGCTTTATACGAGCAAATACTTGTTCACGTTTATTAGAATACCTTTCCTCAAGAAGGTTCCAAGCAATTTTATAATTACTATCCGAGACTGGAATGCTTTGAATAATTTTGAATGCTTCATACTTTAAGGATAATTTTAGATAAGTTAAACGTTGCGAATCACTGAGAGATGAGTTGTTGTTAACTACTGCATTGGACAAGTCCTTGAAAGTTATCCACTCATTAATATTCCCAGTAAACGTAGGTAAAGATAATTTAGGCAATTTAACACTATCACTAACTTCTGTTTTTGAACTACTACAATTGGATGTTTTGAATTTACGGACAACAGTTAGGTATGTCTCATCAATATTTTCTAATATGGACTCTTGTTCTTCAACATAAGAGTCTATTACTGTTTCATCACATGCAGTGTAAATAGCGTCAAATACGTCATCAAACTTTTTCTTTAACTCTTTGCATTTATCAACAATTAAGTCGCCTTCTGATTTATCAATTTTTTCAAAATCTATTTTCTCTTTAAATTTTGTCAGCTGAGCCTTTAAGACTCTTTTTTTCGTTAAAAAGTCTTTTAATTCATCTCCAGCTATAGTTTAAGTTTCAAAAAGTCTCTTACCTCAGATGGTAAAGGCAGAATTTCCGACGTTATCAGTAAGCAATCTCCCGCACTGAGGGGCACTGAACTCTCCCCGTAGTACGTAAGTGGTTTTCTTAGCTGCGCGTAAACAAAACTTCGCTTTCACTGAACGCTCCGGGTCGTTAGGACCATAACATGTAACGTAATGAAGGGGACGTAAAATGAAGGGGACGTGGTCATTTATAACCAAAACTCAAAAGACGAGGCAATGGACTGTAACTGGTTTTTCTTGCTAAACGTAAATCTCTGCGACCAACGCAAACGCAATGGCTCAAGCGAGCCTCACACGACGTGCGCTGATCACAGTCAAATTCACACTGATAAAGATACTGAAAATACAAGATACACACACAGAAAAGACCGCTAGAGGGCGTAACAACTATTATGAGAAGTTAGGCCGGGTAAGGCCGTAACAATGAATGTATTATAAGAAGATTCTGGGAAAAGTTGCATTCTGAATGTATTATAAGAAGATTCAGGGAAAAGTTGAATTCTGAATGTATTATAAGAAGATTCAGGGAAAAGTTGCATTCTGAATGTATTATATACAGTGAAACTCTCATATAGTTCTGTGATTAAAGATTGTATAAGATAGTTTGTCGATAGAATTTGGGTGTTTAGTGGGAATATAAATGTCCCAAACTAAACAACTGGTATGTATCAGTCCAAACAGCAGCCTTCCACATATAATGCTTGACAAAGTAATTAAGCATTTACACTTAATTAGGATGAAAGTCCATGTCATGTGGCTATTGCGTGTAAAAAGTGAAAAATTTTTTAAAGCTCAGTCTTATTAAATGCTTTTTTTTTCTTCTTCTTTATACCTATTGTTCTAATACAACTCCTTTATAAAATTCATTGCTTTGCATTTTTATTATATTATTTTTCTAATAGTGTATTATTTTATGTAATCGGTCGATAAAAAGCAAATTATGAACCAGGGTTCATACACATTTCCTTAACAGAAAATCAAGGACTTTTAAGGACTAAAAAGACCAAAAAATAAGGACCTCTAAATTGAATAAACTTAACGAATTGTCGTACGCATTTTTAAATAAAATGTCTCATTTTTGCAAATTCAATCTATTAGATGATAAAGTATAATATAAAACATAGGAGATATATTATAAATTTAACACAACAAAAACTCTTTAAAATACGAGTTAATAAACTGATGAAAGAAAAACCATGAAACTGGTAATCAAATTAAATATCTTTTAATTCCAAACTTTTTTCATTTAATTTTACATCCAAGGTATTTATTTTAATTTCTTTTTCAGTAATTGTTTTTCTTAGTTCATGCGATTGAATAAATAAATTTATGTCCTTTGACTTTGCAGCCTCATTAGCTAAATCATTTACTTCCTCATTTGTTTGGTGTATGTCTTTTGGGAGGAACATTTTCTTTTGTTTTAAAAAATCTATTTTCTCCTCTAGAGCTTTTCGTTTCAGTTTTTTCTTTGGATCTTTCACTTTCTAAATACTGTATGCATTTTGCTCTAGCTGAGGTGGCAGCCGTCCTCATTTCTTTAGTAATTTTTAAGTCATAAATAGCCCCAGACCGCTTAATAAATTCATGAATTGCACACTGGGAAATATATGAAACATCTTTTAAATTTTCTATTTCCAGGGCCTCGTTCACCAAAATATCTCCTTGTCCGTGTGACAGTATTAATACCATTTTGATAATCTTCCAAACTTTTTCATAATGATTATTGCCAAAATAAGTTTGTAAAAAAGTATCAAGGGAATCACTCTTTGGATTGAAAGAAGTAAATTGAAATGTTTTTGGCTTTACAATATGTAACAGAAAATCTGCATAGAGTAACAAAATTTCGTCGCAATCTTTTTCCAAAATACGTTTATTTTGCGACAACACAATCAATACCTTTTTAATTTTTTCCTTTGCTTTTTCGGAATATCCAGCCATTACTCGTGGATCATGCAAATCGAATGTCTTACTAATATGTAATTCACAGGACATTTCTGCATGAAATGTTTTATCATTGATGTTTTCCCGACTATCCTGTCTGAGTGTGAAAACATCCTTGTCTGCTAATTCCTTATTTGTTATCTTTTCTTTTATTAGTTGCTCTGCAGCAAATCCTAAATATACTTAACTTTTATCATTATACAAGTTTGGGTCACTGAAGATGAATTTGCATAAAGTCTCAGGTTTCTCAATTCTTTCATTCTCTGGTTTCAAAATTTTGAATGCAATCATTAACAAGTTTTAATACATCACTGGAAAAATGGGAAAGTAAAGATTTATCACTTTGATACTGTTCTAAAAATGGTAACAGCACTTTTGGCAATCATTCCTATGGAACCATGGACCAATAAAGGCCATCTGTAACTCCTCCCTTATATCCCAAAGTGTATGTGATGGATATGGATTCGTAGAACGTGAGTGGGCGCCCCCCCCCATTCCGCGAGAGCCACGTCGAACGAGAACACAGCAGGCGAGAAGGAGGAATTAGAAAAACGATAATCGGTGAAATTTTTAAATAATGGCAGAGTAAAAAGTAAGGACTTTTTAAAAATGGGGCATAAAAATAAGGATTTGTAAGGACTTTCAAGGACTAAATGTAAAAGTAAGGACTTTTAAGGACGCGTACGAACCCTGTGAACCTTCAAACTCAGAAATACACTTTTCCCAAAATATTTCCCCAATTTTGGTCAATATAAATGTTATAACTCTATCTCAAAATCACTTGCAGTACTAACAGTAAAAAAATCAAATTTAACAATAGAAAAAAGTTTTCTCAACAATGAGTTCTGCTTTTCTTAGGTAAAAATTTTTATCATTTAATGAGGATGCTAGAAGGTTAGAATAATCTCAAAAGATTAGGCTCAAGTATAAAATCCCGCTATGACCATTTTACAAATCTTAAAAAATCAAAAGTACTGTTCAGCAACGGATTCCGAAACTACCACTTTTGAACGATTTTACACTGGAAAGGGGTGTCAGCCAATCAGTCATATGAGCGCATTTCCAGAGTTCTTTGTTAGATCACGTTCAGTAAAATGTAAACATCATCCTTCCATTCTTCACTTTCCCCCTATTTTGATGAAAATAACTCCTCCCAGCGCATGCGCAAAAGCGCGGAGGGTTTCCGAATCCGTTGCTAAACAATAATGTATTATGGAAGCGCAATATAGCAAAATAATAGAGAGTCAATACAGCAAAAAAAAAAAAAAACCGTACGCATAAAATGGTTTCCGGTTTCTTCCTTGTCAATTGACTGCTTTCACTCTATTTTAATAGATTCATGTCCCCCCTTTAAAGTAACACAAAAGCTATCACATATAAAACTCACAATTCTAAGCCATGGTCAGAAGACTTGGATGACACCTAGTCAAGTAAGTAGCAGGCTCTTCTACGCTCCAAACTTCCACTCTACATCAACGTCAGTTCGTAAATTAGAACTATTTTCTTCACTTCCCTGCCAAGCATACTGTCTCTGTTAGTTCAGAATGTATTTGTTAAAAATCATACAGAAAAAAAAATCTAAATTTAGATGTAATAGCAGGAACCACTAGCGACGTATGGCATTTTGTGACAACATAACAGCAGTTCGAAAGTAGATGTAATCAACCTATAACAAGCGTTTCGCATAAAAAAAACGTGTTTTGGCAAATTTGACATAAGACTTTTTGTCGTAACAGTGACGATGTACGGAGGCTCTTTGGTGGAAGTGAGCTTCAAATATGCGATCTTCCGTCCTGGAATCTGAGAGTTTGCAAACACATTTCAATGGTTTAAAATTCAACTTGAAATGAAATACAGAATAATAATTACTGCCAATGGAAATTTTGAAATCGATATATATTTAAATACTAGCAATTAAGCTGAGAATAAAGCTCATTTATTGATGAATTTCTCGAGTCCCACTCGTATGCCATCGACTTAAAAGACATTCAAAGTTATGCAGATTTCATAAAGCTGCTGTCTCGTTTCGACCAATGTTTGTCTGCTTCTGTGGTAAATGTAGATTCAATGTAGTATATATTTTTAAGAAATCGTCCACTCTTAATAATCATTGTTTAATTTTTAAAGTTATATTTCTTTTTTGGACAGTCAACGAAAGTGCTTGATTTACCGGGTCTATTCATTTTTTAAAAATTTAAATAAAAAAAAACCTTGCAGAAATATTTTATAAAATTATCTACTCCATATGTTGTTATATTTGTAAAACCTTGGTTTATTATTCTACCCACCATAGAATATACTGTCCCTTTCTGAATTAATCCATGACGCAAAACATTCATAAAGATGCCTTGACAGTCTTTTACGATTGTTCCCTGTTCTTTTGAGAAAAATATTAGACGTTATTTTCCTGAAATGAGATTCCTTTGCTGTTTTTTCAAGACGGTTTTTCAAAGTGGCCAGTCTGTATTTCCACAATCCTGGCACGTTAGAAAAAATGAAACAAACTATTTTGTAGTTTCACATTTCTAGTTGACTTTTTCGGTGAAAGAAAGCAATTTCAGAATTAAATGCTATAAATATATCGAAAATTACTTTTGATCTGGAAATAAGCAGGGTGAAATATTCGAAGAATTTTTAAGAATGCAACGAAAGTGAAATAAATTTTACATTCTATTTCTTTTTTAAAAAATTTGGAGTAAAATTATATATTACAAAATTACAGCAATTGATGGATGAAATGATTGCTGTATAATTTAAAATTCAATTTATTAACAAACAATGACGTAAAATACTGTTTATAACTAATTCTTTTAGAATTTGATAGACATTATAAGAACTACCTATAGGGTTCTAATATGGTCTATGTTTATTTTTATTTTTACTTATATGTATATTTTTAAATATGTGTTTTGTGTTTGGTTTGGTTGTATTGTTTGGTGTTTACTTCTCATTATGTTTTGTATAATAATGCTTCATTTGTATGATTATTGATAAGGTAACATTATTTTATTTTTAATTTTTAGTTTAATATGTGTATATATTGAAAATGTGACATGTGTTTTGATTGTTTGAAAAATTTTACTATATATATATATATATATATATATATATATAATTCACAAAAGATTAATAAACAGCAATTACAAGAAACCTGGAAAGTGAATCATACAGTTTAATATCTACAATTAAATTACGGCACACTAAATCAGTGTCTTTACAACAATTTTCCTGAAATTTATTTTTCACTGGACGCCTTCGGCGAACAACTTGTGCGCTAGGAATATAATTTCAACTGACTGTCTTATGCATAATTTGATATTCATGGTTCCCTTAATAAAGTAATTTTAAGCTTCAAATTGCGATAGACATTTAACCCGCGTTCTTTTCGTAGCCTTGCACTTGTTCTGTTCCTTGTCTACATGAACGTCCCTAATGGAGTCAAGTAACTATTCTTGTCAAGTAACATTTAATTGCACGTAATCGACGTGAACTTTAATTGATCGACGTGAAAAAATGAATTCGAATTATTTCGAGTGAAACATGGACAGGGAAAAATCACGTTATGGCAGTACTCCATTCATCATTTCCCACCCTCGCTCTAATTTTTTCCACTACATACCGCAGACAAAAGGCTTTTTCTCCTTCTTCCACGAAAAGTATCTTTAAGCTCATTAGGGAAACAATTAATTAAAAATCAAATAAAAAAGTTATTTTAACTGTTCTTGTTTTAAATCAAGGAGAAACGCTTCAGTTATTACCTTAACAAATTTGAAAAAGATAACGAAATTAGAATGTCGGATGAAGGAATTTAAGTTTTAATTCTCATATTTTTTCAGGAAAACTGATTATTTTAAAAAAATTTCTTAGAACTCAGTAAATTATGTCAGACGTTCAAAACAAATTTCATTGAAACGAAAAATGTTTGTTCTTTCCGATGGTGTGTCTATTTTCTTACTACGATTATCAGAAACGATACTATGGACAATTATGCGCGAAAACTCACCCAAAACAAAACAAAATATCAAACAAAAAATTTTCTACATTAAATTTTAAAATTCGGGCTTCGAGAGCATTGAGTCACCATTATGACTACCTGTGTACCAAATTCCATGGCTGTAAGAGCGATAAATTTGTCTGGACATCGCACAAACACATTCTTTATAAGTATAGACAAGCAGAATACGAAGAGTTGCTCGGTCTTTTTAATATTAAAACCTTGTGGGAGACAGGAAACCATGAACATTATGATCTATTTTCATCCCCTGGAAAAGTAAAAATAATTACCTCTGCAATGAAACAATTAAGTCAAATAAATAATTTTTCCTGATATAAACTGTTAATCCTCTGTGAACCACATCCACGTTGATTCTTTGCTTTAGTGTTCGTCCAGAATTCTTTTAATGTGTTCTGGTCACAGTTCTTCGTCTATTTTCTTGTTCGTCATGTGTTTAACCCCTTCTTGTTCGGCTTCGCATGTCATACGTTCGTCTTTTGTGCCCGTACACTATTTAAATCCGTAATTAAGTCAACGTAACAATTAATTTTAAATAGAAAAATCACCTGGTCACGCTTAAATGTCTCAAGTATACTTTACCATCTTAAATAGATTGAAATAATAAGAAATATCAAATGGATGGTGGCATCTAAACAGGAGGTTAAATAAAAACGTGAGGCAAGAGATTAATATCTTTATGTTTCTGTATAAGATTAATTTTTTAAAAAAAATATTCAAGTTAGAGAAAAAAATGTGTGGAAATGAAAGTTATGTTACTGAAAAGCTATTTTTTAAACTTTAAGATGGTGTAAAAATAGTTTTTGCCAAACGTTTTCTTAGTTTTTAATTAACTTTTGGACTTGTAAAATTTGGCAGTGATCTTTCTCTAGTTTTGAAGAACACGTGTGCCAAATTGCACCAAGATTGGACAAAAACTTCAGATTTTTTTAAGGAACATACACACACTTATACATATATATATATAGCATATCCTTAATAATATAATAAATGCGAAAGTGTGTCTGTCTGTTTGTTAAGCTTTCACGACCAAACTGATTTCGATGAAAATTGGCAGAGTTCTAGCTTCAAACCCTAGAACGGACATAGGCTAGGTGAAATCACGTTAAATTAATTATTTTTGACTACAGATTAAAATTAGTTAACAAAGAAAGTCCAATGACTCCGCGATTCGCGATAAAGTTTATTTTATTTTTCAATCAACTGTCACGTGATCCTTCAGGAATGCGAAAACATGTGGAATAAATTATTTTTAAAATCAACTATCACGTAATCCTTTTTTCCGCTATAACTTCGGAACAAATGGTCCGATACAAATTATTTTTATACCATCTTAAAGATAAAAATTTACCTTTTCAATGATACCAATTTATTTCTGTGATATTTTTCATTTCAATTTTTTTATTATTTTTTAAAATTTTACGTGCAGACGATTTTGGAAATAACCGTTTATAGCTACTCAGTTGCTAGAAATGGTTCAGACTTTTGAATTATTTGCCTTTATTTCTGAAATTTTGCTTATATTTATAAGTATCCATAAAATAAGGCAGGACATACATGTATGTGTCTGTCTGTCGGTCAGTCACAAGAACTCACTTCCTAAACGGTGAAGAGTAGCGACGTTAAAATTTACACAGGCATTCTAGAGCATTTTTTAGGTCAAGTGTTATTTTTCACACTTTCAGAGTTAATTAGTTCCTTAAGATATTTAATTAAATAATAACGAACATTAGCCGCTTAAGCCTATTGTAGACGTTTTATTGCCAATAACTGAAATTTTTTATTAGACAACAATTATTTTTATGCCATTTAAATAGAAAATGATGCTTTTTTAATGCTATTAATTCCACTTGCGATTTGAAATATGTTTTCTCTCTGATGTTGTTATTAAGGTTTAAAAATATTTTTGTAACGTAATTTCTAAAAAGTCTTTTTATTCTTATAGAAATAAATTCAAGCCAAATTACTGTTTCCTGCGCAGAGCTTTTCCAGTGTTAAGTTAATATAAAATATTGCTTTCTTTGACCATTAACAACAAAGGAGACTTTACACTTCGACATTATCCTGTTGTCGTAACATTTCATCTTTAATGCGGTTGACAGTGATCCAATGACGTTAGTGAATTATTCTCTCGATGTTTTTGTTTCACAGGTGAGGTATTACAGAATATCCATCTGTAGATACTAATGGGCGTTCAACAAGACATCATATACGGAACAGCTCTTCAGTATCTTAGAATTGTCAGGGCACCTTCCGACAAGCCGAGATTGAATGCCGGTGTGCTAGTACTACTAATACACGCAACTTCGATATACCGAGAACTGCGCAATGGCACAGGTCCAAATACACACCAAGGTTCACACACTCATGAAGCTACTGTTATGAATTGATAGGGAGAAGAGAGAATATTTTAATTCCACCTTACGATAATGCCGAGAGGATTTTATCATCTCAGTTCAGAAGGCAACAAATCCTTTAAAATGTCATTGCAGGCTCAGGGCCAGACTCTGAGAAGTGGCGATATACATTTGGAAAAAACCATATTTTCGCATGGGCAACTATACATGGCGTCTTCACGTGTGTCCAGCCGCTGAACGCTACTACATCGTAAATAATGTGGTATACAAAAGTATATTAGAATAATAAACAATTTACTAACGATATCAGCGCCATGTACATTACACTCCTGTCAACTACGTCAATTAAGTATTATCTCCGTAGAACTTTTTTACTTGCCCCTTTCAAAATGCAACAAAACATTTACATTCGATTGAATTAAAAAAAGAATAATTCAAATTCTTCGCCACGAAAGTCTCGGGTAACAGCTAGTTATATATAATCTTAAGCACATTCTAGTTGACGAAGTCATCCAGCATACTTATGAAAAGCGTAGAGATAATGTACCTTTCATCAACGAGAAAATTCTCGAAAGAGGTCGATTTCCTTTTCAAGGAAACAATTGGTTTAGCGCGGGAAATCTTCGTCCTTTCAAAGGGAAACAATAATCTTTTCGGAATACGTGACTCGGTGCTTGAATTAATATGCTTAATTCCTGTAATTTCATTTCCGCGAGCTGCTGTTTAAAATAATCGAATAAATTTCTGAAATTCTTCCCTAAAGCTGAGGGCATTTCGCATCTACGGAAACGATTCATTCCCTGGGGTAGGAATAAATATAGAATACGTTCGCGTTCATTGCTCATCGTCCAGAATTTATTGGAATAAACAGTCAAACGCCACTTTTTATTTTCACTTTCTCTATCGAAGGAAAAGTATTTTAGTCGTCAGAAAATATCGACGTCAAAGATTTTTATAGATCTCCTCGTTCGAAACTTCCCCGAGTCCGAAAAGGCTATTTTTCAAAGACAGTTTGACAGTCTATTTGTGAGGGTCCGTTCAAATATTATGTAGCACCTAAAGGAGTACGTGCTTCTTTGCTGTACATTAGGGGGGAGGGGTATGAGTATCTTCAGTAAGACATTAAAACCACTTTATTTCCGAAAATCTCTTGTGAAACTTGCAAAAATAATTTAATTAAAAAAATTAAATTAGGCAAAGAAAAAATAAACTTAAATTTTTAAAAATTGTGATAAACTAGAAATTTTTCTTAAACAAAATGTATAGGAAGTAAATATATATATTTTTCATTTTAAAGCCGAGTTAAAGTTTTCATTTGAATTAAGTCCTAAAATTTTTATTAATTGATTACTGTTATACGTTTTTGTGAAAAAAAAGAACGGGAGGGGCGTTGCCGTTTGCTTACGTAATTACTAAGAAGGGCTTACGGTTGCTTATTTTTGCTGACAAGGGGAAGGGGGTAAGAATTACAAAACATGACGTAATATATGTCAACAGCCTGACTTACATAACTTCAAAAACATACAATTTGACGATGAAATTTGATGTGTGGTTTTAACACCAAATTGTAGATATCTATCATATTTTGGAAAATCAATCACAGGAAGCCGAGCCTATCTGCCAGTTCTCTTCCTGTCTCTTTACCCGTGTGCATGTAACATCACTACTCAAAAACTTTGATGAGCTAGATAAATGAGTTTGGCATTGTCTTGCTCAACTTGTTGTAGTCTGTATCAAATTTTAGTCCATCAGTCAACGGATCAAGATTCAAAATGCATATACTCCAATTATGTATTGCAAAGCTAAATATAACGCTTGGTATTGTGTTAATATGCGAAAATTCGAAGAGGTCAAACATCACCGTGGGTTCTATATTCATTTTCACATTGCTTTTTTTAACAACAAGTGTTTTGTAAATTTTGATGTGTCACCCACATGATTTAGAAACTTTGCTTATCATTTAAAGTTTCAATTTAGCGCTCTTTTATAAAATTATGACTGGAGCTATAGATAGAAGGAATTTTAGTTTAAATTGAAGAAACTCCAATAATATCTTAGAAGAAGATTATGAAGTATATTTTAAAAATACCATAAAAGATACGAAAATGCAAATTCGGAAATGTTCCTAAATCTCTTTTTATATAAGTGTGAAAGAGTAATGGACTTCTGCGTTAACTGGTTATAGAGAACTGTACATCAGTACAAAATATTGTTCCATTGTCTTACATCAATAATTAATACGAGTTCAATGACTGTGTACAACCCATTTAATGATCGTTATGCGAATCGTCACGCCGCATGACACTTGCGCTTGTAGATGTGCGGGGTATGCACAGATGGTAGTTGGTTTCAAGGTGGCAGCTGCGTTCATATACCTACCGTCGCAGTGCAGTGTCATGAGTGTCGAGCGATAACGATCGCTTTGGTA
The DNA here is from genome assembly GCA_013235015.1 of Araneus ventricosus. Lineage (NCBI taxonomy): Eukaryota > Metazoa > Arthropoda > Arachnida > Araneae > Araneidae > Araneus > Araneus ventricosus. The sequence continues at coordinate 7,780 of BGPR01026004.1, read as the reverse complement.
CGTCTTCGATCATTAATCCGTATTAATGAACAATAGTGCTTCTTTTACACATGATAATACGATTCTCTAATCCAGTTGGCTGCAATCGATAACTTTCGTTATATAAAGAGACGAGAACATTCGGAAATTTAAAACTATACTTCATAATCTTCTTCTAGACAATATTGATTCTTCAATTTAAACTAAAATTTCTTTCTATCTATACCAACTCCATGCATAACTTGTAAAACAAACAAATGATAACGAAATTTTCTAAATCAATGTGAGCATCAAAATTTACAAAACTTGCTTGTTGTTAAAATATTAATGATAAGGCTACGATGTTTGTTTCATTTCTTTCGCATATTCCAACACAATACCAAGCGTTCTTAACTTTTGCGGCCATGGTATGCCATTTTGATGTGATCGTTGACGTCTCGGATCTAAGAAGGCGATAAGATCTACAACGTTGATGCCAGTGAAACAGTGATACGCAGTAAAGAAAGAACGGGAGACGATGGCAAACTCTTCAAAATATGATAATATCTACAATTTTGAAGATGTTAAACCACGCATCAAACTCATCGTCTAAAATGGTCCGCGTTTAGTCGTATGTCGAGAACGTTCAACATGTTTTAATTTTACTCACATGACAACGAAATAATATCTTTATAATTACGTAAGCAAACATGCTTTTTTGCAAAACGTATAATCAATAATTTTAGGCATTCAAATAAAACTTTAACTCGACTTAAATAACTGTATATTTAATTTCCTTTATTTTGTTTGAAAAATTTCTTAGTTCGCAATTTTAAAATTTAATTTTATTTTCTTTGCTAATTTAATTTTTTTTTAATTAAGTATTTTTGCGAGATACAGAAGATTTTCGATAAAGTAGTTTTAATGATATTGCGTACCCCTTCATCGTAAAGCGTAGAACACGAACGGACCCTCTAAGAAAAGCCTTTCATTTCGAAGAGAAGGATCTATAAAAATGGCACGACATCGACTATTTCTGTTTGACTAAACGCTTTCGATACGAAATAAAGCGCGTTTCAAACTGTTTATTCAATAAAATTCTGGACGCGTATTTATTCTACCCCAGAGAATCTCATGTAACCCTCGGCTTTGAAATTTCAGAAATTATTCGTTATTTTAAACGGCGGCTTCGCAGTAATTACGAGATTAAGCATATTATTCGAAGCATGATCACCGAAGATTATTGTTTCCTTTTGATAGTGAAATTTCCGCGCTAAGTAATGAACTTTCTGAGAAATCGTCTGCGATATCTCGCTTTTTCATAAACCTTCGTAACTGTTAACAAATTATATGCTGTACCCGGCGTTTCGACAAATTGAATATTCTTTTGTTCACGAAGATATTGTTTTGGTGGGGAACGAAATGCGACGACAACTACTAGCAATTACGGCAATAACGACATCGACCCAATATTATTATTTGTCTATTCTGTGCTGCTTTTGTATGCCACATTGATTGCGCGGTTGAACTGGTGAACACGTACGCCGCCCATGCGGCGTATGGTTTTTTTCAAATATTATGCCGCTTTCGTATCTGGCCTGACATTTTTAAGGATTTCGTGCCTTCGAACTGAATGACAAATCTTCGTCGTGAGAACAAACTCGACCTCTCTTCTTCCCTGTATCGCTTTCATGATATTAACCGAACGCTGATTGATATATTTGCGACAGCTGTATTATGGCTGCTGGCTTTGCACCAACATTCATCGACGTCGAAGGTAACACGAGCAATTCACCAGGTACTGAAGAGCTCTACGGTATATGATGTTCGCTTGTTATTACCGCAGATATTCACCCGGCTTACTCGCACAGTATCGAGAGAAATAATTACTGAATAAACCCGGATCACTGTGTGGCTGCGAGTGAAATGCCGAAACTGCTACGACGGCTGGAAAGTCTCGCTGGTGACCAAATGGGGCAATGGCCATCTGTTAACTTTAACGCTGGCAAAAAAACCCGCGCTTCAAAAACTGTGGTAACCCAATTCTTCTATAAAATAAAAGACTTGTTGAAATGCATTACAAAAATATTTTTAAACCTTTCTTAATCAGAAAGCTATTTTATTGAAACCAGCATTAGATGATTTTCTGAATAATGGCAAAAAATATTGTTGTCTAACCAAAGTTAGGCAAGCTTGTCATTTAATAGTAAGCGACTTAATGTTGACTGAGTAAATATCTTAAGTGGTAACTCTGAGACTCACCTTTGACCTAAAATATAATACAAACTCTTAGAATGATATGCGTCGCTATTCACCGTTTGGGAAAGGAGTTCTAACCCGATACTGGTACAATTTTACATACATCTATTCTTTGCCTTATTTAATAGTGCTTATAAATATGAAAAGGGCACTAAGGAAAATTATTCAGAATCTATTTCAACGGCTTCGGTAACTATAAATTAAGCGTCGTCATAAAAATTTTAAAATAATAAAAATTGAGATAATATCACAGAAATAAAATTGTGTCGTGAAAAGGAAATAAAATTTTTTATAACAGATGATGTAATTTGTCAATCAGTCCCTGGCGGAAAAAGAGACACGTGATCAATTGTTTTAAAAAACGGTATGTTGCATTCAGGATCACGTGACAGACAGTGAAAAACAAAATAAACTTTTATCGCGAATCTGGGAATCCATCGGCTTTCTTTGACCAACCAGGCAATCTGTAGTCAAAATGACCAATTTAGCGTGATTTCTGGCCTATGTCATGTGGAGTTTGAAAGCAGGGCTCTGCCAGTACTGTCGATCATTTGTTAATTTGATCAAACTTTAACAATGAACGAACGCACTCGCGATATCCACTGGAGGATATATATAATGGCAGCAAGAATATTATTGATATTTCATTCGCAAAAAATCGGAAATTTTTTATTGACCCGGTTGGCGCATTCTTCAACAGAGAAAGATCACTTGCCTCAAGTCCCAAAGGATGATAAAACGTTTGGCAAAAGTACACGCAAACTTTAAGGGCAAAAACTCAGCTTTTCAAATATTTATAACTTTCATTTCCTGCATTTTTCTTTAACTTCGACTATTTTTTTTAAGTAATCTCACAAGCATAAAGGTATTAATCCTCTTGCCTCACGTTTTCTCACTGTTTTTGCTTATGACTGTGACCATTCAATCATTTAGATGATGGTATGCCCGAGACATTTAAGCGTGAACCGGTGTTTCTATTTAAAATTGATTGCGTTAATGAGACGTAGTCTGCGGGCACCAGGCGACTTCACTGATGCGGTAACAGAAGGGTTAGGCATGACGTTGAAAATGGGCAGAAGAACGTTGGAAACACGTGGACGGTACTAAGCGAAGAGATCAACGGATATTGAATGGCTGATTTATATCAGGAAACCATTTTGACTTATTATTTCATTGCGAAGATGAGCAATTTTTTTACTTTTCAGGATAAATGAATCATGAACTGGTTTTCTATGCTCCCCACGGAACTGTCAAAAGACCGACAGCACTAACTAAATGATAACGACCGTTATATAAAGAATGATGTTTGTGCGATGTCCAGCCGTTGTGCACGGAAATGATCATAATGTTTCAACTCTCGGCCAGGTGGGTAATGTACTGGTTTGATATTTTGTTTTGTTTTTGGTGGGCACTAGCGCATAATATCGCCAATATCGGACTGATAACATGATGAAAATGAACACCCATCGGAAGAACGAGCATTTTCAAATTTTGAACGTCTGACATATTTGCAGTTCTAAAATTTTTAAAATGTCAGTTTTCTGAAAAATATGATGCAGAATCCGACATTCTAGCCTAGACCCATCTTTTCAGAACTGGGCGGCATTTATGTGACTACAAGAACGGTAAAACTCATTTTTTAGTGTGTTTCCTAATGGCTTAAAGTACTTTCGTGGAAGAACGAAAAAGCTGTCGCGTATGTGAATGGAAAAGTGAAGTGAGTGAAAATGATGATGACCATGGTACTTCATGTTTCACTCGTAATAATTCGGTAGGCTTTTTCGCATCGTGTCGTCGATACGATAGGTAATGTTACTTGTTGAAACTCCTCCAGGAACGTTCGCTCTGAACGAAACAGGGGTAGAATACCCAGGCTACGAAAAGAACGCCCGGGTCATGTCTATCAATTTGAAGCAAAATAACATTGAGGAGCCATAGATATCATGGGTGATCAGTTGAGTATATTCGCTTGCACAGAACTAACTAGCGGCATTCAGTGAAAATGTTCAGAGGAAAATTGACAAAACACTGATTTAACAACTTTAGTGAATGATTCACTTTCAGGTTTCTTCGCCAGTACTGTTTAGTAATCTTTTGTGGTATATATATAGTAATTTTTCAAATCAAAAACACATGTCTTTCGGCAAACAACAAAAGTACAAAAGCAAATAATGTTACCTTATCAACCAAGAATCACTACCAAAATGAAGCTTGATATAATGAAATGACATATTACAACCAGAACACAAAACACATATTCATATAGCATACTGGCTAAAAAATGAAAATGGCGTAGTTTCAAACTATAGTAGTTCTTGTAATGTCACAACTCGATAAAAGAACAGTTAACATTATTTTACGTCATTATTTATTAAATAAGAGCAATTTTTAAATTATACGTAATCGTCAACTGTAATTTTGGCAATATGATTTTTACTCCAGGTACGAAAGAAATAGATGGCAAATTTATTTCACTTTCGTCTGAAACTAATAGAATATTTCACCTTGTGTCCAGATCAAGAAGGCCTCGTGCATTCTAACGTTGATTCTGAAATTGCTTTCTTTTCACCGAGAAAATGTAGAAAATATTGAACTTTACAAAATAGTTTGTTTCATTTTTCTAACATTAACCGGGATTGTGAAACGGCATAAACATAACTGAAAAAACATCTCATTTCGAAATAACGTCATATTTCTCCGAAAACGAGGAACTATCGTAAGATTTATCGAAGACATCGTTATATTGTTTTGCATCATGGACTTATTCGAGAAAGGAGACGACGCAATTATGGTGGTGAAAACCAAACCGAGGTTCCTAACAACTTTGTATATGGAGTGAACTAATTTTATAAAGTATTTCTTGAAAGTTTTTTTTATTTAAGTACCAAAAAAAATGAAGACATGACTTATCAAAGCTGCTTTCATTAAAAAGGCGCAGCAAAACCAATCGTATTTGGAAGTGGACATTTTCTTAAGCGCTATACTTTACATTTACCGCAAGTGATGGCGAGACAGCTTTATGTCTGTATTGCTGAATAATCGACGCCAGTAGTCTGAATGTCGCCAAGCCTCAGCCAATTATGACAATTTAAACATGTCATTTCAAATACACTGACCAGTATGACATTTCAAAGTTGGTTAAATAGGTAATCTGCCAAACTTTCTCAATTCCGGACGAAAGATCTGTTTTCACCGAAAACCTCAAAACATCGTCACTGGTACGACAAAATGATATTTATCGTCATTGCGCCAGAGCACATTTTCTTGATGCCCGAGAGCAGCGACCTGGAGTTGTTCCATCCCCTTTCGGGCTTTAACTGTTAGCTAAACATTTAATATTCTGTATTACATCTGGTTGAATTTTTTTTTTCTGTATGTTACAACAAGCATTCTGTTTGAAATTTTGACTGGCGGCGAAATGAAAGAAAATAGTTCTGGCCTATATTTGAAGTGAAGTTTGGGCATGAAAAAACTGGAATGATAAATCCCGAAGTCTTTGACTTAATGGCTTAAGGGTATTGTTTTTGATGGCTTTGTGTTGCTGGAAGCGTATTCAGCGAATCGAGCAGCGGGAAAGAGCCGGAACCGACGTGCGGTTTTTTTTTTTTTTTTGCTGTGTTATTCTCTATTGACTTTTGCTCGCCTTTCGATTGACCGTTTGGCAGTTCAGCCTCGGCTTTATGCTGCGCTGGGGTATTTTCGTCAAGCTTCAGGGAGAAAGTGTTTACATTTTGCTGAACGTGATGTAAACCTGGGCGCTCGTGTTGATTTGCTGAACGCCCTTTCAATCAAATCGTTAAAGTGATATCCGTTGCTGGTAGTTATAAAATGAATAATAGCGGGTTACGAGCCTCGTTAAATGATAAAAATTTTACCTAAAAAAAAACGGGAAACTTTCATTAATTGAAAACACCAGTGATGAATTTGATTTTTTACTGTTAGTACTACTGAAGTGATTTTTTTGAGATGGAGATGGCATATTGACCCGAAGTGAGGAAATGTTGAGCGACTTTCACGTCTGCAATCCATATCGCTCGCGGGAGGAGTTGAGCTGACTTTAGTGATCATGTTATGAGAGTGTTAGCAAGCATTATCGAAGTGATGTCCCATTTTTCCGGTGATGTGATGAAAACTGTTTGACCATTTAAACGGAAATTGAAATTGATACGAACTTCAACCAAGTATCTTTCGTGACCCAAACTTGTATGTGGATTAATGCCATTTTAGCTGCAGGCTGGCTAAGAAAGGCAAAATAAGAACATTAACGAGATGTTGCGCTCAGCCCGTCGAGTAACCAATGATAAGCACGTACAAATGCGGAAATAATACATTAGTAAAACGTTGGTATAATTCGGTGCTATTCCCGAAAAGGCTGAAGTAAAGACGCATTGTTCGCTCGTTGTCGTCAGGCGCACTGGAAAGAACGCTAATTGCTTTCTTTGGTACTACCCGTAACCAAATACATTCCCCACTCGCTCCAGAGTGATCTGATGCACTGGTATTTTGACTGACTAATCATTATGAAAGGACTGAAGAACCAGCAAATCTATTATGCTGATACGCGAGACGAAACACCTGGAAACACAAGAGAATATATTCCCCCCCCGTGTTATATTCGCGTTGTGAAAGCGATCTGAAGAAACCGCAAGAAACTTCTAAACACTAGGCTTTGAAATGCGTATTTGAAAGTGAACAAAAACTGAAACGAAAAACTCTAAGAGGAAAATAATTTTTTAAACAAAAGAAAATATTTCATAAAAGACATAAACAAATGTTAGCTAATGAGCTGGCAAAGGACATAAGAACTGTGTTCGTCATAGATGAAAGGCTGGTTTGAAAGGAATTGAAACAAATAACTGGATAACAAGAGATGATGAGAAAAGTTTGGAATGAAAGATATTTATTTCATTACCGTTCATCAGACTTTCTTTAAATCGGTTTAATAAATATTTTAAGAGTTTTGGGCCGTAATTAAATCCCCGTTTTTTTCCAGCATCGTCTAATGAGTTGATTTTGCAATGAATTTTAACTGAAAATGCGTGCGGCACAATTCGTTAAAGGACTATTCATTTATATGCATGACACGATTAGCTGGTCGCCGTTTTCTGGAAGAAAGTGATATGAATCCTGGTTCATATTTGCCGACCGATTACATGCACTATTAGAAAATGTCTGTAAAAATACGAAACAACAATTTTATAAGGGGTTATTAAGTAATGAGTATGAAAGAAGCGCATAATAAGACTGAGGAAGCTTAAAAATTTCTCGCTACGCAATAACCACATGACATGGTACTATCTGGTAAATGTGAAATGTAGTGCGTCAAAACGTTACCGTAATGGAAGGCTGGGCTGGACGACACATACCGGTTGTTTGGTTTCGGGTTTGTTATCCCGCTATTTCACAAAACTATCGACAAACTCTTAATCTTGATCGCTCCTATACTGGCAACAACCCATTCGAAATACGGCTTTCACCCATTCTTCTTACGCCAATACATTCGAGAATCGCAACTTTTCCTAAATCTTCAACATAACCACATTCGGAATAACGGCGCTCAGAA